>ML732315.1:0-85379 GCA_009176345.1 Aspergillus leporis | reverse complement strand
CCTTCTATACCATCCCACCAACCAGACACGGACGAACATGGTTGTGCAAGAGTCACAACAGCGACGGTTAGAAGGCCCTCAAGCCACGCGGGCTTCACAGGGGCCTCAGCCTCCTGCCCTGCACCATCACCACCATCATCATTCGTTACAAACCCCAGTTCCATCGCACATGTCTCAACCTCACACCATGACATCTCAGCCTGGTGGCAGACCAGGTCTTGATCGCGCCCACACCTTCCCTACCCCTCCCGCCAGTGCGTCCAGTCTGATGGGAATCACGAATCAGGGAAGCTCCTATGAATGGGGGAACCAGGGGATGTAATCGATCGTCAACTAATTATAAGAGATATGGCCATGTAGAGATGTAGAAGAACCGGTTTCCTGAATAGAGAGCGAGATGATACCTCGAAGAAAACTCTATCTCCATGTCCCTAATTGGCCCGGAGGACCTGTAAAGCTGTTGTTTCGGCGTCACTTGAAACAGGACAATCTAAGCTTAGTCTTGGCTGAAACGAGAACATGTATACATCCATCCGACTTAGGCGCTGTGGTCCCTGAAGGATGGTTGCCATGGTTTGGTTGCGAATCATGGTAGCTAGAAGGATTTGGGTATGTCAAAAGAGCCGCGCGGTCTCGACGGACGAACCCAACGCTTCCACGAAGCTCGATCTTACCAAATGAGTCTGTGAGTCTGAGCCGCCGTCATAGAGATGAAAAGTTTCTTCAAGGGATTCGTGGGATTGTGGCAGTGGCATTGATTCAGAAAGCGCGCGATAATGCTGGACAATGGCTGGAGTCATGCCGCCTTTCAGTTTCATGTAGGGGTCGTAGACGGAAAAGCTAAAGGGGTACTTATATCATGGACGAAGACAACCTTTTTCAGTCATAATCTCCTCAAACAAAAAGGTGAACAGTTCGGTTCATTCTACACCATACCCACGCTATCTCCTCACTATCGTTGAATGAAGCAACAACTTGTTCTCCTATTCAGTCCGAATTACTTGAGAGATAGGCGCCAGCATCATCAAGTAGAGAACTTGGCCGTCAAACAATAACCTTCAAACCATAAAGGATCGGACCAACGGTTATTCTTTTTTTTACACCCTCTGGCAGGGCCTAAGAGAGTAGCAGATGTAAGCTGCTGTTGTTACTGTCGACGTTTGTTGCTATTTTCGCTATTTTGGATCGGGCGAGTGGACTAACTAGCTTGTTTGAGTTTAGACTGACGCCTACCTACAGAACTTGAACACAGCCGTCGCCATACCAAAACGTATTGATACCGTTTGATACGGACATACGTCTATCTTACCATCTGTCCCGTACAAACCAACACTGCGCCGTTTAGTTTTATAGAAGACACAAGTTCCTTCCAGGATCCATTTTCTACCATCTCATAATCGCCCCTACTGGTTAGAGGGTTGTCTTACTATTTTAATTTTCTTTCAAACTGCTATCCTCTGGTCTTATAAACTTGACTTCCCGACAATTTGTCTTTGACAGTTCCTCCTCCTAAGACACCTAACACCATTGACCATCCTTTCTTCGAGTTATAAATCACTTCCTTTCCATATCCAGCTTGAACTCCATTGTCTCCTTTTCTTCTACATCTCTACAGTCTTAGGCATTGAAAGCACAATGGCTCCAAGGCCCAACCTCTATCCGCTCCAAACTTCGAAGGATATAATTTTCCCCTCGGAGCTTCAAGGACCTTCCTCGACCAACACTGCCAACACTAATATGCGTGAGGAAGGTAGTGGACCATCAGTTCCCCCTCCTCTGGCCTACACGGAGTTTCTCAGAGCCCTCAGCCCAGCCTTCGGGAGCCCCGATGGCCCAGACCCAACCACTACACGATGGTCGTTTGGTAGGCCACTAGCTTCACCTGCATCAATGCCTTCGACGGCTTCGACGACTCCTTTCCAGCCCGGCGACGAGGTGAGGGACAGCTCTACGCCAGTTCCTCCTTCTCCGGCTGCCACTCCAAGGTCTGCAGGCAGCGCTGGCCCTCTACGACGCTTTCGTGTGCCACCACCATACGTTTCCTCAGACACGGAGTCTCCTCAGACACCGTACATGATCCGCACACAATTGTCACCAGCAGATTGGAGGCTTAGACGTGTTGAGTCATCAAGTGGCGCGAGTGGAAGAACAATCACCGTTCAGCACATTATTACTCATACGATCACCTTGAAGCACGCTCCTTCGCTCGACCCTGCACCAAGGGGTAAGCGTAGAAGAACTCAAGACTCTGAGAATCATTAGCCTGAACTATGTACAATGCCTTGTTTACGTGTTGCGTTTTCCAGTGCGGTCTGTTAGTGATGATCGATCGCTGCGAATTTGTTTATGTTACGAGCATCGTTTTTGCCTTGCATGCTACAGTCGCCTCCTTTGGGCATTTGTTGGATACATTCTTGCTTTTCATTGGTTCTATAAAGGTTAGCATCCGTACCCTGGTGGTATGTGGTGCGCACAGCGCGCGAGAAGATGGAGTTCAATAATTTTGCGGTCATTTGATGTTTTTGACTGGAAAAGCGAGTTAGGCTTTTGCGGGGTGGACAGAGACTGTGGTTGCTATTCCTTTGACTGGGGCGCTTGGACCTGGGCGTTGGTTTTTTAGTATCCTTATAGATAGCTATTACCCTTTCGAATGGAGTTGTTTGTCAAACTACTACCTTTAGTCTTAAATCGTCTGAATCTCTAGTTGTTGCCGGGAAAGCGTTCGGAAATGATTGGGCATTGCGCCGCTATAAGCACCAACCATATCATCTATAGTCAACACAAACATGTTGGGAAAACTACCAGTCATTTTCACCCTTCCGCTTTAGTCGAGGTGTAGACAATGATTGGACTGCGGTACCATATCCAGTCCGCTCTAAGATTTAAAGGATTTGTAGCGTACCAGTCGGGAGTCTTTTTTCCCACCTGCCAAACGCATGATCTTTAGACTATGCGATAATTCAGCGGCATAGTGTGGTCTCATTTGTCTCCATAAGGTTCTAACAGCCGCCATAGCGTGGGCAAGGTGTTGGCTCAGGATGGAAGGATTCCGTGTTGGCTGCTTCGCTCACTTCTAAGCCTCTCCGCCACTATGCCAGCACACGCGGGCAGCCTTGGAAGCATCCAAACTAGGATTACTCGGTCAGATTCCTGTGTTGGGAGGACTTATTCCTATGAAATTATGTAAGAGGTCTACCCCGGAGTTTGCGGTGGCTGGGGTCTGTAACTGAGCCCGTAGAGTCGATACAATGTATGTATGTATGTATCGAAAGCAGCGCTGTATTACGAGTCTGTATTGATATACCTGTAGTATGTCATGAATAGAATATCAGTATGTTTACGTATTCATTTTCAGACACCGCAAGGTTCACCCAGTTCTCTAACTTCAACCAGTTTTGAGGTGATGCTACAACTGCTACCCGCTATTGGCTACTACCTCAAACTATGCCTTCCCTTCTGCCGTGTGATCACCCCCCAAACTATCTCCACCCTCAAGTGTTTGAAGTCTACCAACAAAAGAGGACTATCACCGTAGGGCGAAGGCCTTCCAACGAATGACATATCGCGATTTAGATCTAACGCTACGAACTCTCGTGTTAGTACCATTAAAATAGATACATGCATTCTCTAGCATGCCTCTGGGCCACTACATAGAGTGTCGTCCGGCACATATGAAATCAAAACCTAGGGATCTACATGTATGCATCAAGCACATGGGTTCAAGTTACGCTAAAGCTCTTCAACCTTATGGAGTGGGGCTGTTAGCCGATCCAGTACATGGCAGTTGCTTGTCATTTACCCTTGATGGACATCTGATTGGGTATGGAGATGGGATCAAGGAGCTATGAAGCCTACGGATTGAGCTCACATGTGGTTTCGAGGTGTCGAAGCGCCGTTTCTATTATCGGCTCCGTTCAGTTGCTCCAATTATGGGATTTAAAAAAAGAAACACCAGAAAAGAAGGACTCCACAGGCACCGCCGTGGTAGGCACTTTTCCTGCCTTTCAAATTGAAGTGCGACGTTGTAGATGACAACAGGCAGACTCTTCAATTACCTGCGCCAACCGCCAATTATCGGTCGAGATCAACATAAAATTATAATATAGGTGCATACGCTTACCCATCAAGGGCTTAGTGCGCTTAGGGTAATCCATCAGGAAGCAGGATGATTGGCCGGGTGCTCTCTTTCTCATGCGGGGAACCAACCAGTCATGGAGACAGACGGAACAAGGATATAGCATCCATCACCCGAACAAGCGCTAGTTGGACAATCGTGTGATTCTAACGTGCAGCTTTGGGCATGAGGTGCGCTTAAAGTATGCTATTTTTGGATTTATTTAATCGCACACACAGGTATTGATTCCCCTGCGACTTGCGCCAACGATGTCCCCCAACCATGTTGATTCCCTACAAAGTGGAAGCGTCTTTTCCGACGGCGGTTTCGAACACACTATTTCTCGTCCAATCATATGTCTGCATCTAAATATGGTGTTCTATTTCTGGATACCATGCTCGATCGCTCGGTGATTAATGCGGTCCTCGTCACTTTATACCATATTCAGCACGTTGCTCTTATTCTTATCCAAACATATCGCCCTTCAAGGCGTGCATAAACGCCAGTCTCCACAACAAGCTTCTGAAGAATCCATATTTAGAACAAAATACCACTGCTATCAATTTGTCTACGGTAGAGGATCTACTTTCTGCCTGCAGGGGCTGTCAGTTAAGATTTTCCCTTTATACATCCAATCTGCTTCTCCGACAAATCAACGATCCCTGCCGTCGCCGAGTTCCATACAAGCTAACGTAGGGAATATTATGTTACTGTGAATATCATTCTCGCTCAACCAATCAACCCAACCCAAAAAGCCCTCAATTCCACTCGCCTTTATCATATTTCAGGTGTTTGTTTTGTCTAATCCAGTAGATGTCTATCTGCAACCGCCGTGCTCTCTAATAACTCCGCTCTAGTTCTTTCTCTAAACTCCCTAAACCAATGCTTCTTTTTTTGGCAACTTTTTACTCTGTATGTCCAGTCGCTTCCTGCGTTTATGGATGTGATCGGTTGCCGGTCCCACCATGGGGGGCTTCTGCAACTCTATCGGCCTACCTCTTGTCTAGGGTGAGTTTAACAGGGAGATATTTTTGGAAACAATCTCAATCTCAACCTCACCTCGTGAATACTGTGATAGGCTTCTGGCAGAAAGATACCATTGATGAGGGTTGTAGGAGAGTAAAGTGTAGGTAATGTACCCACCACTACCATAATTCTCCTTATAAATTGTTTAAAAGCGGTCAAAATGGAATGTAGAGGTGGTTTAGGCTGTTGGGGATTCACATACACAGTCGGTTCAAAATGGATGGTATACGGAATTCTTGGCGTAGTTGACTGCGGAGCGGAACCCAATACGGTAGTCTAAATGTGGGCAGCAATAAAAACGGATCCTACTAGACTAGCTCTTTACCAAAACGAAAGCTAATAATCAACGGAATGAATAGACCAAAATAGAAATATTCAAACTAAACGCCCGGCAAGAATTTAGTTAAGGTTCTAAATTGATCATTTTCCTAACCAAAACACTAGCACATAGCGAATATCCCCATAGTATTCTATTCTTATCCACAGCCTTATGCACGTCAACCATTCCACCTTGGCAGCATCATCAATTCCCTTCTAGATGCTACCCTCTCATTGGTTCAAACAGATTGAACAATCAACCATTACAATAATAACACCTATCATCATCACCAATACCCACCTTCTCACACACGACCAATGCTCTTACTAGGAGGTACCCCATTGAACCTACCCTCTCTTCAACAAACCCCGGCATTAAACACCACCCTCAATAGTGTATGCACCACGGCATCCCCGAACCATCACAACATCATGAGGATAATTTTAGAAATCAATTCCAATAACCCACGATAATTCGCGCTTCCTCACCCCATCATCCCCTTGCCTCCCAAAAATATCATATGCGCCGCATTTTAACTCTATCTCATACTCTTAACTCGATTGACCAATCATCGGCCTCCTGTTGGTCGTTTTTACCAAGGTATGTTACCGTATCAAACAGTTCGTCATCTTTTTACGCCTTACCATTGTATTTTACCTATTTCCTTTTCTTACTTTACCTCCTAGGTATGTATGCATACATGGGATGTATGTTTAGGGTAGATAGGATATAGTACTATTTCGGATCATGGAATTTGTTTTCATCTGTTGATCACTTACATATCTAAATTAAGAACTGGAATTCGCTAGGCCTCTTTGTTCCCTTTGGCGCTGGTGTAGTTGGAATCACCACCTGCACAGATAATGTTCGGACGATTGCGCAAGCATGTCCAAGATAGGGATGTAATGTGTTCTAGATATCCCAGATCTGGGGTGAGTTATGTGTGGTCTACGGGCTGTGTTCATCAGCACAGTGGGAATTATGGGCCTTTTGTGTTCCAACTGGGTTGGACCCTCGTCGTAGTCTGAGTGTTGTGAATTGCCTCAGTTAGCATAGTTACTCTCATTGAACAAGGCCTATGTTACTCTATGACCGAAAAGGTGCTGCATTGTACTCGTAAGCTGGTAGTTCAATGAGGGGCTTGGTTTGGAAAAAGGCCATCGTGGTGACTCGAGGTTGAGTTGATTAGTGGTAACTGAACGCTTGCGACATCTGTACCTTCTTCAGTATTCTTTTATAGATTGGAAGTACTCTTGGTAGAAAGGCTCAGCAGAATATGCCTATAGACCTTCTCATATCATAGCTGAGCTAGGACTATTCTTGAGGTTCTGACAATAAGTGAGGCTTAACACTTGGCACCATGTCGAAGGTTTAGCAAGGGATATGCAGAGAGACCGTGGTATTGAAATAGGATGTTGAAAAGAGACGACAGCAGCCGAGCGACTAGTGAGCCGGATACAACAACATTGTTTTTGGATAAGACGGATTTCACAGTCAGGAAGGTACACCGTAGATAGGGACATACGGTATCCGGTACCGATTTTGTACTGGTCATGACATATCACACAAGTAAAATAGCATAACAATCAAGGAAATACACGATAGAGATTGGGATGCATCAATCAAACCTCATCTCATGACTGTTCTCCAACACAATAAGCCCAGAAAAGCGTAAATCGTCCAGATTCAATCCGATTCCTGTCCACCGTCCAGAATTAAGAATATAAGCTGATATATACATAGGTATACCCAGTAAAACAGAAAAGATTATTACAAAAGAACCCAACCCGTGGTATCATGCTGCACAGTCATGGTGAACAAAGTGGTATCATAAACAATCAAAGGAAAAAAAGGGAATATTGATAGCCACTCAAATGGTAATCAGAGGGGGGAAAGATAAGAGTCAAATACAACGAGATAAGGAAAATGTAGAAGCGAGAGTCATGTCGGGGCGTTTATTCTTCAGTCAATGCGTCGTCGCCAGTCTCACGCCAATCTTTAGACCGTTCAGTCAGTCGTCGGACTCCGGCTACTCGTTGGGCCCAGTGCGCCTCGGAGGGCGATCGGAATGTATACGCCCTTTGGGCTGAAATCACGCCTATCCCCTGAAGCACTGCCTTGCGGGAATCCCTGCTGAACACCGCAGGATGATTAATCCACTCCAGCGCCGCTTCTAGGTCACCGTCCAGTGCCTGCATGGTGGGTGCATCAACCGCTGCTACTGGCGTAATCGTAGCGGTCTCCGAAGCCACCGAAGAGTGGCTGTCGGCAAAGCTGGAAGACCTGGGAGATGTAGATGTAGGTGTGTCGCCCCTGCTTCCAGAGTCGCTGACACTTGATGGCTTAACGGCGCCAGGTGGGAGCGGGGGAAGGCTTCCTTTACCAAGACCCTTGAGAATACTGCGGGTCTCTACCAGTAAATGTTGTGCGCGATCATGTTGTCCGCGCGAGACTAGAGTCAAAGCTCTAGTTAGCATATCGGACGTAAGCAGCTCCATGCGCCGCTGGACGATCGAAGGATGCGGGGGAATGGGAGGTGTGGGTGGTCGACTAGAATGCTTAGACCTCGGGTTTGGCGGAAGCATGGTAATCGCCAGGAGCGATGGCCGTGGTGAATGCGTTAGATGACCATCACGAAGAAGATCTCCATAAGTTAGGTCCGCTTGGATCAATGGGACCTCCTCCACGCTGGCCACGCGCTGGTCATCTCCATCCGACCCACCGCCAAGGGCTTCCAGTCCGGAGACTAGACTCTCCCAAGGGTCTTGGGGCAAGTTCTCCTGCGATGAATTGTCGGGCTGGATAACAAGCTGCACCAATATGTCACGCTTATCGCCGAACCGCAAATCACCGAGAGCTGCCTCCGCATCGCGGCCGGTGGCCCTCTTAGTGGTATGCAGGGCTCCACTAATCTTGACGAACTTCGCCGGAGAACCTTCCGGAAGGCGGAGCTTCAGTTTAACGTTCTGATGGGAGGTTGTTTGCAAAGCTCCCAGGCAGCCTGCAACGCATTCGCGAAGCATCATCCAGTCCTTGACATAGAGGTACGATCCTTTAGTCCGCGTCGAAAGCTCAATCATAGTATCCGGCTTATGCGTCAATCCAAGCCCGAAGGAGTGAATGCTAACCCTGCAAGATAGTTAGTTTTATGATCTAAAAGCAAGAGGGTCAAAACGAACTTGGCAGCTTCAGCCCTAGACACAACAAAGTCCACGCTGTCCGGGTCAGAGGTAGAGGAGTCACTGATCAAGAGAATGGTGGAAATAGGGTTGGACAACTTCCGTTGCATTAGTAGGTCCATAGCCACATTCGACCCTTCGACGACGTCTGCGCGAAGGCTCTTCTGGCCAACAGGACGGATCGAGTTCAATATTTTGCCCCATCCTCCCCAGGACTTCGTTGTCATTCCAACCAGAGGAACTCCGCCACCACTGGACCCAAATGTGACTAATCCCATGCGGTCTCGAGGCCCAAGGTTCTGCACAAGGAACTTGAGCGCGTCGCGCAGGAGCGTAATTTTCAGACCCTGCATGGAGGACGATACCGGAATCACCACGACAATATCGAGCGGAATGTGTAGGGAAGGACTAGGCCCGTTTTCTACGGCCACATTCGTATAATCGGTGATAGCAGTGTTGTTCGACCGTGCCGCTCCGTACGAGGAGTTCAAAGATGCCTGTCGTTTGATCTGACCATTCCGGTGGTCTTCCTCCTCGGCTCCCGAATTTTCTAGGTCATAATCCACATTGCGAGACAGAGAATCTAACTGGTGAAGATCGAGAAGAGCCCGACGCCAAATCTCCAACTGGTTCCGGTTCTGAAAATGAAGGTAAAAGCATGGAAGTTCGCTGACGGACAAGCTCAGTGTGAGAACGGGCTCGTCTGAATAAATCGTCAGTACTAAGTAGTATTCCAGGAATATTGGGATTATAGTTTACCTGGGTCGGCGTCGATATGTTTGAGGTGCTTCTTGATCAGAATCGAGCCTTTAAGCGTGCATCGAGTGTGGCGAGGCTTATCATCATATTGGCGATGATGATCGCTGACCTTTTTCTCTTTGACGCAGATAAGCATCTCCGCAAACAGGTAGCATTGCAGGTCCTGCCATGACTCGCGGTCTTTACCCACTCGCATTTGTCCATGCAAGCGTAGTTTTCCGAACCTACAGCTTGATTAGCGAAACCTTTCGTAAAAGGAACATCGAGTCAGTATACCGTTGGAACTCAAGACCATGCCAGTTGTCTACTTTCGTCCTCAGCTCCTCCGCAATCTCATCCAAGTTCTCCTGTGGTTCGTATGGAGATGGTCGTGACTCAGGGGCAGGGAAGCGCATCATACTGTAAGGCTCATCTTGGGGTTGCGGTGTACCGGTCGACGTATGGCGTAAGTCATCTGTGTCTGGGCGCCAGCCTTCCGGGACTTCGACTGTGATGAGACAGGTCAAGGGCTGTTGCTGACGGGATCGGTTGAGAGTGGGAAATTCGCTCCGAACAGTCATTGTTGGAGCCGGGATAGGATTTTTCGTAGGGCCTGAGCGGGGGCTCAGTTCCGACTCCATGGCTTGGACGTCATAGTCATGTCGTCTTCCGTTACTTGTCTGCTGGTTGTCGTTGTAGTCACCCGATGATCCAGCGGCGCTACCATTCCGCGAATGATGCTGGCGGGATCCAGATGTTAGACGCTCGATCCGTTCACGTTCACGATGACTGCCCGTATCACGGCTATCCCGCCGACTGTATATATCTCGGCTGTCGCGATTATACGGCCTACTTCCAGCATCACTAGGTAGTCGGCCCCGGCTCACGTTCGTGCTTTGATCCCACGGTGTGGTAGCTCCAGTCATACCACTTCTTTGCGTGGCGGCATCGCTGGTCACTGAGCGCACCATATTGCTAAGTTTCTCTGCATGTGAGTTAGCAACGATCCCTCCCCTTTTTCTATCTGGTTTTACCGCTTACCGATGTCTAGCACATTCCCTCCACGGCTGGTGTCCAATCCTAAGGGTGCATCGCATGTTGGGCAATACTGGCCCTCGAATTCCCGAATGAACTCATAGAAACAGGCTTCATGGGCAACATGCGAGCAAGAAAATTGCAGCACGCGCTCTCCCCGAAGGGTGTGCTCTAGTGGTTCCTCACAAACGGCGCACTCGCTTCCCACGAACGTCCTGTCCCTCCGGGTCCGATTGCGCTCATCCATTAAGCCTGCCATTGGCTTGCCTGGTCGAGGATTGGACGACACTCGAGACAAGCTGTTGTTTGAATTGAGCTGCCAGTCAGGACCTAGATGGTCAGGATACAGAGAATCACGGGTGACGGTTGAAGGTGCGTGAGACCGAGAAGTGCCAGTGTTATTGAGATAGCTACTCTCCGGTCGTTCTGAGCGAGTGAACGAACGCAAAGACCGAAATGGTGAGCGAGTGGGGGATTCTGGTCGAGAAAAAACTGTAGGGAATGACAAATGGACTCGTCAGTGAACGGGGGCTATGATAATCGGCCGGGAAAGGAGCGAAAACGGGCAGGAGGAACGACTACGACAACGAAGTAGCGAGATTGTATTGCATAACAGTAGCGCAAGGATCTTGTGTGTCTCTTTGTCTCTTTGGTGTCACATATAGCAAAGAAGGACCACAGAGGAGATAAGGAGCGACGAAAATGCGGGAAAGAGGAAAGGGAAAGAGCTTGCAAATGATTTAGGAGGTGAAGGTCCGGAATGATATAATGATATGATAATGACAATAGGGTAAAATAAATCCGAAAATCAGAAATCAAAGGGAAGGAAAAGAAATAATAATAATATAAAATAAAAATAAGGGACTAGAATCAAGCACAAGCACTAGTATGAGACACTATAGTACTTACAAGGCGGAGACTTCTTCTTCGGACGTCCAAAGAAGCCGCGCTCGGAATTTGTATCGATACTCCCAGACTTGGAATCCGATCTGGAAGACGGTCGATGCTTCCACATGGGCTAGGAAAAGGATTCTCCTGACGGGTCAGGAGAGAAAAGAGATCAACTAAAAAAGGAGGGGGGGGAAGGATGAATTCCTATATTAGGGGAAACCAAACCAAGTGGGGAGATGATAGTGGGGGAGGAATTTAGGAAAAAATCCCGAGGATGAAGGAATTGGACTAGGGGGCGAGAAGTCAAAGAGAATGGTTTGATGTGCACATGAACAAGAAACACGCACACAAAGACAGAAGGTTCAGAGTAGTGAGGGAGAGGAAAGGAGTGGAAGTTGGAGATATCGTGATGGTGGGAATAATTTTACGACGGCGTCACAGCCGGTCTTCAGGAGGCCGTTGATAGTCGATGGGGCGGGTGAGAGCGATCATTCAATATTCAATACTGTATTGCAACTGGTACCTCGGCGGTACTAACCAAAGTACGAACTTCCACTGTCATTGGTACCCAACATACAAACTAGGTACCACAGGTACCACCCGAGTACCAACTAAGTACAGTATTTTCCTGCAGGAAAACCCATATAACGATACAACAGAGGGAAAAAACACTCGGGTGTGGGGCCTGCAGTATCCGAGCCATGGTTTGGAAGGCCACCAAAAAGGCTTTCCAGTGGAGCTGATCCAGGGACTGAAAGTTTGAATGAGTTGGACCCCCTGAAAAATGAGTTTTTCACTTTGGGTTTGGATCTGGTCAAGTTCGAAGCAGCGGAAAGGTCAACGAAAAAAAGAAAAAAGTAAAAAGGAAACACCAACACAGGAGGATAGGATGAGGTCATTTTTGGTCCAAAAAGTATAGTGCATACATACCATGCGACAAGGAGCTACCTACCAGATCAATGCTCATGCAACAGTCGACAGATCCAACAGACTGGTTCCCCTTACATCGTGCATACTGTGTAACCAACACTACCTGGAGTTACGTCCAAAAGTCCAGCCAGTTAAATCTATACAGGCAAATAATCAAATCGCCTGCATGGATCTATCCAATCCATCTATCAACCCCAGACCGCCATCGGAGAATAAATTCCTTGGAAATTTCAATCAATACTTTTTTTTTCTTTTTTTCTTTTTTCCTGTTTTCCTATTTTCTCCCTCTTTTTTGCCCCAATGAAATAAAATCGAGTCTATTCAATGAGGAACGCCACAGTCGGACATTATGCCGTCTGCAGGTTAAGTTCCATTTTATTGCCGGACAACTACCATAGATGGGAAATAATATTATTAACTATGTACAAGTTATATTTAAATAGGAACTATTTAACCATAAATCCAGAGCCTCCGTGAAGGTGCAAGGTTCTTCTGGGGAACAGCTCTGTAATTCACCTCCTACTACTACATAGTTAAGTTTCGACGGTTATTCTTGTTCTTTGTACTGCCGGAGGGCACAAAGAAATCTAAACTATTAACGGCGGTTATTATACAATAGCCTTATTATGCTCCGTTAATCATGACCATCCTGTTCTCCGATCGGCCAAGACGGGCCATGCTCAACCCAATTAACCGACTGTTGATCTCCGAACGTTTTCTGTCACCTACTCTTCTGCTGGATTGAAATTTGGGATTATGTCCAGGTCAGCGAGATAAGCCTTGGTCGGTTCCCATTTCCGGGCAGGTTCAGGTCTCACCTTTCAGGGTCATGTCCCTTTCTGGGACGAAAAGCGAAGAAATGAGCAGTTGGTGGCGTACGTAAGCGGTGGTACTGCATAAGTTGTCAACGGCTGAGAGCTTCGGGATCTCCACCGGGCAAATTTTAAATGAGCAGCCCGGGACTTAGTCAGCCACGCCCGGCAGAACGGAAATGAAGCTGTTCCCATGCTAGTACCTAAAATACATGGACCCCTTTTATTCTCTGTACTCTGTACTTCGGAAAAGAAGAATGAATAATTTAGAAAGATGGCTATATGAGAGGTTACACCGAGAGTAAATAATGCTGCCTAATAAGCTTATTTCTATCCTGACACAAGTACTTTAGGAGGATATATACCCTCTCTCAGAGTATCGCATCAAATGGCTTGTGGAGGAACCAATAACCATGGCGTCGGTTCTCCTTCTGTCCCCACCCAACCCGCTCGGAATGGTGCGGTACTTTTCATTAGTGGACTGACTAGCTCCTATTCCGGTAGGGTAGAACTTACTCAGCTAACTAAGCACACTGCACCAGCCACTCCACATGTAAACCTGTACAGTACTGTATGTATCAAGCCATTTTTTGACACTTCCTATGCAGTGACTCCGTAAATACCTGCGGGAATCCGGTCAAGCGAATGAGACTGTCAAACGGCACTGAAACCCCTAGGATGCCTAACCTAGACACTTTAACTATCATGGGATACTATAGACTACTCGTTCTAACTTCACCAATTTATTAGACGGATCCTGCCAGTAAACATCTATGGGTGATCGACTTTGGTATCCGACGGTAGAATTTCCCCGTCCGGCCCAACGAACGTCAAACTTTATGCCTGTCGGTTATGAGGTCGGATGTCCTACGTATCTAACTTGGCGTGTAATAACAGAATATATTACAACACTGCTGTTATATTAGTGAGCAAGAAATAGTGTAAAAGCGCGACGATGTGGACCAATGCTGAATGATAGTTGAACTAATAATGATGAGCGGAATATCATACATCAACTATCAGAAATCCCCTTCCACATTCTATTGTAGTCAGACTTGTCGAAACAATCTAATAGATGATTTATGTCTAACCTCTAAGAAATCACGGAACACATCCTACTGGGCCTCCATAAAACCCTGCGTTCAAGGTCAGAAGGAAGCGTTCCGAGACGCTGTTTCTTCCGAAGCTTAGCTTTACCAAGATTTTTAGGTGGCAAACCCGCGTGATAAGTCAAACCGAGTTTAAGTGATTTGGTTCCATAGTGAGCAATGACCTACTTCTCAGCAATCTTCGTCAGCCGACTACCGTGTATGTGCAGTCTATCCACTGATTTAGCCAGACGGGTACCAACTAATCAACTATTGATTATCAGTTTGACACACTAATGGGTCAGAAAGTTGGGCCGGACGCGCGAGCACTGACCAAACTGCTCTCCAAATTTAGTAAATTGCTGAATTGGTCAAGTCATGCATGAAATTCAACCCGTCAATCCTCCAGTCTACAATAACCATGCGAACTGCACGGTGCAGCTGCTGTCCAGAGAGGTCGGTTTGGACTCCTGGATACAATAAGGATCAGCTTATTCTCCACCACTTACGTGACCGACCCGGCTATTTCTCGCTCTATTGCCAGGATACGTGCTCCTGGCGTCTTACCTAGATCTGGACGTCTTAATGCTCTCTATTAAGCTCAGCTCCAGAATGAGGTTTAATTCTTACAACCGAGCAGACTAGAGCTAGTGCTCTTTGTAGAATGATCCACCAGTATGAAAATCATGCTCAAAATAGGAACCCTAATAGCACAATTAAGATTGCGACAGGCATTCGCTTGCGCTGGGGTGCCGCCGGTTGAACCGCTGATGATATGGTTGGCAGCGGAATGAGTCTACATCCTTGCGGTTCGAGTCGGATAAAACAATAGTGAAACCCCTAGCAACGTCATTGTCTTCTACATGCAATAGTCTGTGAATCGCAAAATCCGAGACTATCGTCTACAAAGATCAAAGGTGATGTTGACTATTCATAGTTCCGCAAAGCGGCTCAAGTGGTTATATATCGGGGTATATTCGGAGGATACCCGACTTACGTTCAGACCACCGCTGTTGGGAGCATATTGGACCCATCGAAACTCATAGTGAATACCTCAGCCATTAAGGTCTCAAGTCCTTCCCATTAGATTTGCGTAGTACGGCGTACAGTTCCTTTCTTTTTTTTTTTTTTTGCGACAATTTTCCCCCTTTGCCACAAATAATACATAGGCATTGTCTGACCCTAATGACGAGAAAGGAAGATCAAGGCAACACTTTGCCACCGTATATGTTATATGCAGGGCGCATGCAACCAAACTGCACGGCTAATCTACCGTAGATAAATCAATCACCCCGGGATTTGAACGGACTTAACACTTCACATTTTGGCTCCCAGATATAGGGTATGGGTGTAGTTCAGTCAATAGTTTATAATGACCCATTGATTTGCCTAAATGACGGGGATCGGGACCAATGCCAACTTTAATTACTGCAAGCACTATATTAGTCTTTTATATGTGATGGCGAGGTGTGATGTCACAGGTATGGTCAAGCAATAAGTTAGTCTCACATCGGCCCCTTGTACAGAGTACTCCGCATTGTATACGGAGTACGACATAGAGGTATACCTAGTGCGTACATACAGTACATACCTATGGGGCCGTAACAGGGCTGATGATAGAACACTAGAAGAAAGCGTAACATTGGCCACGTTGACCTCTGCTTAGCTTGCCGGACTTCTCCGGACTTCCATTGGGGTTTAATTCACACCACTACCAAAAATGGCTCCTGCAGATAGCGTACTGAACGGGGAGGAGACTAAGAAATGGGTTGTTTCAAAGAACACAATGTGAAGCTCAACTGTTTGATAATTACCTTGAGCACGACATTAGCATCATCATTACGAGTAGTTCAAACTCTGGATTACGGATCAATGCTTGCATAGCTCATATCTCAATAATGCCATAATACACTTACAGTCCAATACCAATACGTCGAGAACAATATCAGGCCGTCTTTTAATCAATTCACCATAAAACTAGGAAAACTCTATCAGAGTGGACAACCAGATCCCCACTCGGAGTTCGTTTTACGGAGGATTTGTAGCAGTCAGGAACAAGGCAAATGAGAATCGTGCGGCGGAGGTTTTCTGGAAATTTCTGGGTTGATTTGTGGATTATCCGCGGAGAATGAGAATCATCCGTGGTTCATCCCAGCTGAGCGACACACGATAGTGTTCGGTTAGGTTACGCGCAATTGGTCCGTTTCAGGCCAGGAACCGCGCTGTTGGCGGTTACAGACATTTTGTTTTTTTGTTTTGTTTAAATTATTGCCTAGATCGACATGGTTTATGCAATACAGATGTGACGATAATGCTCTGGATAAGAAGCAAAATATGTTATCTTCTCTCTGTCCAAATGGTACTCCGAAAGAATATGTATCATTTATTTACGGAATAATCGCGCCAGACAACAAGATAGTACATACTACAAAAATAGGGGAGACAAGCCAGATCACATGTGGATGCCAGATTGCGATATCTAATTCCAACCAAACTTTTCCAATCACTAGTTCTGACACCATTTCCTTCTTGCAACATTTCCTAAACAAGATACCCACCGGACTCTGCTCAGCCTATCCACTTCCCTTGCCACGTTTGCCAGCAGCCCCCCGTCACATCTCGGCTGAACTACGGAGACCAATCCTCTATCTGTTAGGTATCCAAGTTCCAACGTTAACAGGTGCTAACTATACCGAAAGTAGTCAAGTACGGACATCATTTGACTCCATCCAACTATGGCCGCGAACTATTGTGTTCATGGGCCCAGAGCTGCCTTGAAAGATTTGTCACTGACTACTACCAAAAACAGCCCAGACCACGATCTTCACAGTTCGATGGTCGGTGCTAAAAATACCAATGGCAAACTCAGGCGCTTGACTCAATGTAACCTCTGAGGTATGGACAAAGTTAAAAGATGGAAAAGGTTCGTGGAGATTGGCAAAAACGCTATGCGGTGTTTTTATGTGAAACAGGCTTGACTGGATATAGGCAATAGTTCGGTTGGATGTTGTTGACATTATTCTTCGAATCTCACATTCTGGACCCTAAGAAGGTCCACGATCGGAGATCCGATCATCCCGTTCATTGTTCCGCTCTCTTTTGTCCTGGCAGATGGATGCTTGTCGCTTAGTTATCCATTAGGGGGGAATTGACCCACACCAATCTATGTAATATCAACAACGCTTTGGTTGGGAGGACGACGTCGTTCACTTCGCGATTTAAGTACTTCAAGTCGAATCAATTCATACCGATACTGGACTGAATTGACGTCAAGTTGATCTTTTGTCGCTCAACTACATAAACTCTGAACGTCGTAAGTACTGTCCGTCAAAAAAGTTTTTCCTAGTCTAGCACACACCTACTATTACAAAACAGGTGGCTACCAGTAAAATGACCTTGGATTAACACTTCATTTAGGCCATATTGATCGCCAGATGTCCTTTGCTTCACACCAACCAGCGGCATTGAGATCCTCTTCTCTGTTAGCAGACGCATGCCTCAATCGGCAAGGCTGAGTCAAGAAAAGCGACTTGGGATTGAGCTTGAAACAACAAACAACAACAAAAGTCAAATCCTCTACGAATCGGGGAATGTGCCCAATGATACAGTCTCTATGAGTCTTGCTGTTGGTAACCGATCACGGTAGAAGAACAAGTCTTAAGTGGAGATCATTCCGTCTATCCGCTTGGGGTAGAACGCGCTGGCAAGCCTGAAGTTTATATTAAAGGCCATGACTCGCTCCCGCGGCCTCTCCAACATGGGTGCTGTTTGCAAATTGGTTGTTGAGGCGCCAGGGGCCAACTTAGACCGTCCTTAGAGTCCTCACTTCTGTGTCTCAGCTCCTTGACACGAGGGGTGTGCTAACGCGTGTCTTTCAACCCCGTTATCCGAGACCATAAACCCTATGATTGCTCTGATCCGTACTAGCATCCCAAGTACGACTCTCTCTGCAGATAGCCAAACGAAACACGGCACAGACCTCTTCTCGATTGAGCGGGGATAACCCCAGCTTTTGGCCTTGAAGCACACAATTCTGTGTGTTCATAGCTCGTTAGTGGACAACTACTGTCTCGGGCAAAGTCCTCAAGAGTCTGCTGGTGCTTGCTCCTGCTTGCCATTTACGCCCCTCAGTCAGAGTGTTTACTGCCCGTGTTACGCCGGGCCCCAATACTGTCTCAGATCAGTATGAAGATGCTGAGACAGCGTAGTCAGATATTAATCCCTGACTGACCATCCAGGTTGATGGGAGCATGGATTGGACTCCGAGGAGAAGTCAGGTGATTCAAGCTTTTGCGTACGCCGGTCCAACCTTTTTTTGACCAAATTGCACACCGGTGGCATCCGCCGGGAGTGCCGGAGCATTATTGGGTGGACGTTAGCGTCGATGTATCCTTTCAGCATCTATGGTCGATACGGCAGAGGAATAGTGCAACTATCTACTCACGGCAAAAGGCTACTAGGATTTAGGAGAGTAATTCCAGAGATGTAGACAGTCTGTACTCCGTAACTCTGTAAAACGCGAGGGAGAGAGATGTTTGCGCGGTTTGCAGCGTTTACACCGGAAGTTCCCGAATGGAAAGTCAGCTTAGATAAGCAGTTGCCAAAAGCCGTTAGTCGCAGGGGAAAGTTTGTTCCCAACATCTCCGTCGTTGAAAGATAACAGAATCTCCCTGGTCCTTCCTTCAGCTCCCTTCTCCATCAATTGGACCTCCTGCCCAGCCCAGAATGTTGTTCCGAACTGCGTGGGCCCGTCAAGCCGCGCCTTTGAGGCGTCAGGCCTTCACTCCCCTTGCCCGTCGCTTCGTCACCACCGACGCCGCCTCGTCGCATGCTGAAAATGTTCCGCAGGTTTGTTGAGCCCGTCGGAAAAGTCTCTGATATGATCCGGGAGCGATTATGCTAACGCATCATTGCGCTCTATATAGGAGGATGACAAGCCCTTCACTGTCCAGCTTTCCGATGAGAGCTTTGAAACCTATGAGATCGACCCTCCTCCGTACACCCTGGAGGTGACCAAGAAGGAGCTGAAGCAGATGTACCATGATATGGTTTCGACCAGGTATGCGTGACTGCGGAATCTGCTATTTCGTCGCGATCTAATTCTAATACCTTGTTCTTGCGCTACTCTAGACGTATGGAGATGGCTGCCGACCGTCTCTACAAGGAAAAGAAGATCAGAGGTTTCTGCCACTTGTCGACCGGTCAAGAAGCCGTCGCCACTGGTATCGAGCACGCCATCACTAAAGACGACAAGATCATTACCGCCTACCGTTGCCACGGCTACGCTTACATGCGCGGTGGCAGCATCCGGTCTATCATCGGAGAGTTGCTCGGTCGCCGTGAAGGTATCGCCTACGGAAAGGGTGGTTCCATGCACATGTTCGCCAACAATTTCTACGGTGGTAATGGTATTGTCGGTGCTCAGGTCCCTGTCGGTGCCGGGCTTGCTTTCGCCCAGCAGTACAACGAGGAGCCCACCACTAGCATTGTCCTGTATGGTGACGGTGCTTCCAACCAGGGCCAGGTCTTCGAGGCTTTCAACATGGCCAAGCTCTGGAACCTCCCTGTTCTCTTCGGCTGTGAGAGTAAGTTATCCTTGGCTTAGAGGCAGTGAGAAAGAAGCGATTCTAATTCACTGCAGACAACAAGTACGGTATGGGTACTTCCGCCGCTCGTTCCTCCGCCTTGACCGAGTACTACAAGCGTGGTCAGTACATTCCTGGTATCAAGGTTAACGGCATGGACGTCCTTGCCACCAAGGCTGCCGTCAAGTACGCTAAGGACTACGCTGTCTCCGGAAACGGCCCTCTCGTGATGGAGTATGTCACCTACCGTTACGGAGGCCACTCCATGTCCGACCCCGGTACCACCTACCGTAGCCGTGAGGAGATCCAGCGCATGCGCAGCACCCATGACCCCATTGCTGGTCTCAAGCAGAAGATCCTTGACTGGAATGTTATGACTGAGGACGAGCTCAAGGCTCTGGACAAGGCTGCCCGTGCCTTCGTTGACGAGGAGGTTTCCATCGCCGAGAGCATGGCTGTTCCCGACACCAACTCTCGCATCCTCTTCGAGGATATCTACGTCCGTGGTAGCGAGCCCCGGTGGATGAGGGGTCGCACCGTTGATGAGACCTTCTACTACTAGATATGACGGGTTCTCATCGGGGAAGACAATGCCGGAGGAAGTATTAAAAATAAATTAAATTGGCAGGCTCCTATGCAGCATTACCATGCACGTTTACTATGTAATTTAGCCCGGGGATTTATATTGTTTTGCATTATTCTCCCATAGCGTTAGAAATACACTATTGGAGATCGTTCCAGAGTTCGTAGTAAATTTATTAAATATTTCTCCGTCATGTTAGTAGACATTATCAGTGGAAAATCACAATTCAGCAAGCCATTAGTGCGATATCAGTCGCCCGCGGACATGCTGTTCGCTAATGGGTATCAACAAGATCAAGCAGCAAATGAAAAAAGGAAATATGTCAATATCAGACAGGCTCCTGTCTCAGCATCTCAAGGATCATATCTTGCGTCCTCTGTACGGAATCCAACTTCTCTTCTAACGCCGCCCGGTCCTTTTCCAGTTCTGACCGCAGCTCATCTCGTAACTCCCGTCGGAGTTCCTCTTTGAGCTGCCTGACGACTGAGGCCGGAAAAGCCTTCTCTAGCGTTTCGCCTTCGTTAGAAGTCTCTTCTTCGGGACGAGGTTGGTTAGACTGTCTCGGACGGTCTAAATTCGAGGGTACAGATGCGATTAAGGGCGAGGGACGAGGCTCCGAGTTCACAGCGTCGAGATGTCTGTTCAGTTTGCCCAGAGTTTCTAGGACGGCATTCATCATGCCATTCTCCGCAGCGGGAGGTGCAGAGGACGACGCCGCTGGGAGCTGGGAAGACCAGCCTGGCGAATTGGACGATGGTTGATTGGCAAACATGTTTTCAAACCCAGGAGGTAGCCGGACAGGCGTCGGAGTAACAGCAGTAGCAGTAGCAGCCGGCGGCGGCGGATGACTCTGGGTTTGGCTCTCACTGATCCCGTTATTCTCCACAGTTGGACTGGCCGTTGGTCTCCAACCATTCGAGCCTGGCGCATCCCCCCAAGCCGGCTCCCACGACCTCTCCTTCCTCTTGCGAGGCCGTCGCGAATCGCGTCTCTCGATGCGCCTCGCCTCCGCCTCCTCCCAGCGCCGCCATGTCGGAACCCAGGCATCAACGGCCGCACGCCACCGCGGATTCGATAGATCTTCATTCTCCGAGCCACCCTTCTCGCGCTGCTCCTCAAGAAACTTAATACGCTGCTTCGTCACCAGCTCTACCTTCCGCCGCACCGAGTGCCACGAATACGGATGCCCCTGGTCTTGCGTAAACTCCGCCGTCACCGTCATCCACCACTTGCACAGATTACTGCGCTGTCCGAACTCCCCCGCATGTCGATTACAGATATTGAACAACGACACCTCTTCCAGCGTCGTCAATCGCTTGCCATGCTTCCGAGGCGTATCTCCCGCGATCCCACTTATATCCATATCCTCGTCAACAATCACCCGATCCATAATACTGTTCCTCCCCCCTACCCCAGCCGCCCCAGTCGCAACCTCCTTCCCAGACTCCGGGTCCCCGCGAGCCATGTGCCCAGGCGACGACGCATAGTCGGCATCTCCCAATCCATCCGGCCCCGCCACATCACGCCCCCCACCTACCCCGTCCGATTGATCGCTATCCGAGGTCTCGATCGATTCGGCCGGAACCTGCGACTCAACCACCATAGCTAACCCCGGCGCATGCTGCGGTACATTGTTCCTCGGTGCTACCGCCGTAGCGGGCCCTACATTCGTTCCGCTGCCGCCTGGCGTACCGCCAGGAACGGCCCCTCCTGCCACTGCTGCTGCTGCTGCGCCCATTCTCAGATTCGACGAGATAGCCGGTAAAGCGCCAGGGTGCGCATTGTGCGGACGCGACATCATAGACGCCGGCCATCGTAACTGGGAGAGCTGATATGAGGAGTGAGAGGATGAATTGGGAGATTCGAGTCGGCGACTTGGGGTCGTTGTTGCTGCGTTTGCCGCCTGATGATTGGGACCATGCCAGGAATACATTGGTCCTTCTTTTAAAGGGGGAGGATCTGAGGAGATCCGGGGGTTGGTTGGAGGTTCGTAGATCTTGAATGTTCCCCCTTTGTCGTGTTTGATTTGGTAGGTGAATAACTAGGTAGTAGTTCTTGGGAGGAAAGATTGTTGTATGTACTGTGGTGGAATGAAAAAAATGGGGTGATGATTTGCAATTTTACGGGTTCATGGGTGAGATAAGCGGGTCGGTGGGGGTTGGTATTGAAATTTTCAGCTAGGGTGTAATGTATCTTTACAGTCTTCCTAACCCTTGTTATATATTTCTTGGTCTTGGTCTAGAACAAATGTGAAGAATGTGCATGCAGGATGTGTGATCTAGTGAATTGAGTACTTCAGCGATTGCTCTTCATTTTCTACTCTACTAGACACAAATTGAAGATGCTATTTATATTCACTTGATTGTACAATGTGTGCTATCAGACCAACACCGACATGACTTTGTCCTCCCTCAGGGAACACAAGGTAGATATAGATAGATAGGTACATCTATGAGAACGGATGTATGCCAAATAACAAAAACTGACCAGATACCCAGTAATACATGACTGTGGAACATGCCCGCAGAACGTAAGAAGAATAGAGAGAAAACCTAAGGTGAAAATACAATGATTATTACATGGTCGTTGCTTGGTCTACCGCCGTCTCAGGTACCAGGAGAAAGCCGCCGTGCCAATTGGCTCGCCGAACGGTGTCGGTACTTCTGAATTGCCAGGACGAGCCACCGGATGCCGCAGGTACACAGCTGCGCAGATGTTGTGATTGACCTCGAGGTATCGGGGAATAAAGGCAAACGCGCTCATGTAATCGCGTGGCCGCCAGGGAGTGGCGTAGGGCTTTGTGCTGTCAATGGGGTTGTCACGCATCTGCACAAGAGCCCGCTTGAGTACGTCGAATTCCTCGTCTGACAGTTCCGAGGTATCAACTTCTTCTTCAGGGTTCTCGGCGGCCTTGCGGAAGGCCTCGGTCAGCGCCTCTCCGGGCTGAGATTCACCGGGGGCAGCGGACGTAGAGCTGGATTCGGAAGCGGCCTTGGTCTCGGCGGAGGACTCGTCACGCTTAGATCCCTTGGTATCTTTCTTCTCGGCCCGCTTCGCCTTGAGCAGTGTGATGAGTTCGGAGAATTGCGACTCCAGGCTGTCGTTGAGAACAGTGCTCGAATCGGAACGAGAGAGAACACGCTTGACGGCTTTTTGGAATCCACGCAGTTCCTGCTTGCGTTTCGCAGGGAGGACATCCTTGTGGCCGGCCATGATGGACTTGGCCTGGGCTAACATAGCTTTTAATGTCTCCCGCGGGTTGTCGTTCTCGTTCTCTTTGCCCTGTCCCTCCGCCTCGGATTCCTTCTTTTCCGACTCCTCTGCAGTACTCTCTTCCTTCGCCTCTGCTTCAGCTTCTTGCTCGTCGGCCGCCTTTCTCCGGGCAACGCGTCCCTCTCGACGTTCATGCTTATCCTTGGGAGCACCGGTAGCATACATCACACGCTCGGGGTCGACCTGGAAAAGGTCGCCAGGGTTGAGGAGGTAACCGGGGTATCTCATCTAAATGACAAACTGTTAGATTGCCGAGCTACCTCTCCACTCAATAAAAGAAAGTAATATCATACCTGCTTTCCATTAACCGTAACCGCACCGTGAACAACAAACTGCCGAGCCTGTCTAGCACTGCTAGCAAACATAGCTCGAAAGATAGCCACATCTAGCCGCCGCTCCAAAGGAGCGAACGTCATTTGTGTAAAGGGAGTCAGTCGAGAGGAGGTATCAGGTTTGTAATCAGGCCTGGGTTTACTCTCCAGACCCGCTCCACGACCGGCAGACATCGCGGAGCCGTCATCCTGGGCTAGTTTCATTGTGTGCATGGGCACGACGCTGCGAATGCGACGGGAGAACATCCGCGCCCATTGGCTTTCGCGAACTTGTTCGCCATGGTATGCCCGAGCCATGGATTTGGCGGTCCATTTTTGTTGGAAAAAGGTTCTGTTGGTGGTTGGGGGATTGCGCAGGCGCTGTAGATTAAATAGGTTGTATTTGCTCCATGATTGTCGGATTTTCTAAATCGATTGACATCAACTTTTGTTCCAAGGTAAAGAAAGGAGAGGGGATATGGGGAGTCCAGGGACATGGAACACTTACAGGTTTGCTCAACGGTGTAGTGGCCCTGTTCCTCATGATGGCGAGTTGGTCGAGCGTGGCCTGAATATTATGTCCTGCTGTTCATCTGACAATCTTGCGGCCAAAACTTCAAGTGATGCACGTGACACCTTGCACATGACTTTACAGATGATGTATGCCTTGTCACTCAGGCACTACGGAGAAACAATGTCAGTCTGTCTATGATTGGTTGCAGCTATGCTCGCTTATCACTAGCGTGACCTTTTGGCTCCGCCCATCCCTATAAGTTCACCGCATCCCCAACACCATTTTCAATTTTTTCTTCTTTCTTTTCTTCATACTTACCTTGTTTGGGTGGCTGCGATCAAGAAGGCGGTCCACCACGGATTGGTCCCTGCATTGCACAGCGCGGCGGAACAATCCGTCCAACGGCCTTCGGGTCATTGGCAGGCGTATTCTTTGGCTCCTTTCCACTTGCTGGAATCATACATCTTTTTTCATCATTTCTTCGCCTTGAGCGGGGTTATGGAGAAGAGAGACAGTATCTCAGTAGCTAGTAATATTATTAATACGTATTTCTATCCTTGGTCGAAACTTTTAGACTCGTCATTAATACATTCATTCTCGATGGGCTTCGTTTTTCTTATCAACGTCAACTGATCCCACAGGATCCTCCCGTCCTGTTTTGTCCTATTATAAATCCTCTTTTGCCTCAAAACCCCGATTAACCATCCACATTATATATACCTCACATTAACCTAATAATATAATGCACGTCCTTCGTATATTTATAATACCTCTCTCTGCTTGTCTAATCTTGTATTCTGGTTGTGTTGTTTGTTATTCCTGCTGTTTGGAGCTAGAGAATGCTTCAAGTAAAGCCTCGGCTTCCTGAGGGTTCACTGCATCATCTAAGATCTCGTGGGCCATCTCTACCGTTTCATCCTCGATGCCTGCCTCTAGAACGAGGCCTTCGCTGAATGCTAGCCGCGTTAATACCACCAGAAATTTTTGCTTTCCACCCACCACTCGACAGAGTTTGGCTTGGAGATCTATATGTTCTGGATGTCGATGCATTACTCCATAGACCAGGCGCATCAGACCATTGACTAACATTGCATGCAAATCCTTTTCGGGCGGGAATGAATACAGTGCATCGAGTTCGTCGTGCATCGCCCGGATCAGTCGTGCTAGCACTGTGGAATGCGACGCAATGACCATGCTGCCATGAGTCTCAGCCGGGGCCACTACATTGAAAGCCACGGACGTCAAAAAAGATAGTGCTTCCAGTCGCATATTGCAGATCTCCGCAGGCATGTAATTGGGCTGTCCCTCGTCTACCTGGGGTGTCTCGCTCAAAAGGTTTGCCACGCGATCAACAATGTAGTTTTCGTTAGCAATCTGATCTTGCTCCGTGTCCTGCACAGAGCCAAATGAGTCGGTGCGAATGCTAGTTGACAGTAGGTTCAACGTTAAAATAATATCCCCTATGGGTTGCGAGCAATTCAGCATCATCAGAATGAAATCGTAGCGTACATAACGCCAGAATCTCTCCAGCACGCGATCGATATGCAAACATGAGCAGGCTACTTGGTATAATAGGCCTAGCGCCTCAGTAGAGTCCACCAGAGGCTGCAGCTCAGACAATGGCGTCTGTCTGACCTGCCCAAGCGTTTGCCGCGAAACGGGAGAGTGTTTAAACCGGGGAACACCGTTGACCTCCCCCGACTCTTGCAGCAGTGGTACCAGGTGTTCAATCAACTCAGGGGCAGACGACGGCGCGCCCAAAGCTAGGATATGGCGCATGATCCCCATGAACATCGGGACCGGCTGAAAGAACTTTTCCTGCAGAGCACGAGACCATAGGGAAATTATAGCTCGTGCGTATTCCAGGAGATAATTACCGATATAAAGGCTTGCCGTTTCCTCCAAGAGAATCGTGGACATTGCTCGCTGAGGCTCTGATGGAAATGCCATTCTTGCCAGAATCTCGATGTCACTCTGTTCGTTGGGAAATGTTCGGTGGTTCAACAAGCGCTTTACAAATTGAGAGTTTTTGTCTTCGACCTGCAGCGCGGGTCGGTTCGACGCAGGGTCAATCATGGCATCGTCCGACATATCCCCAACAGCAGTCTCGATAAGTATAGGCTCCGGCTGTGGGCTCAACTGCAGTGGTATCGGGCTGTCCTGGCTCATTTTCCTCTTCCGTTTACCTGGCACTGTCGGGGTCATTCGCTTATAACGCGAGGATTTACTCGGGGAGACGGCAAGGATTTCATCATCGTCGAATCCATCGCGATAGGGTAGGGCCCTGTGCTTCTTCGGTGTTCCGGGAGCTGTTTTCTCTTCCGTTCGACCTTTCGCCTTCAAATTGGTGATTCGCATAGATTCTTCGGCAAGATCTTGCTTGAGGAAAGCGTTCTCTGTAGCTAGCATCTTGCCTTCAGCACGCGCGGCTTCCACCTCCTCCTTATGCCTAGCCGCCTCCTCAGCCATTGCCTTCCGCAGGGCGGCAAGCTGGCGTTCAAAATTCTCCGTAAGTTTGGCCTGGTTTGATCGAATGATAGCAATTTCCCCCGTTTTTGTTTCTGCCATGGATCTGGCCGTAGCCAGCTCCTCCATCATTCTCTTGTACTGTTCATTATCCAATGCGACCTGTTGTCAAGAGTTAGTTCCGCGAAAATCCAGAATGGAAAGAGGAAAGACAATCCCCGTCTAGTATACCTTTCCACCGGTCATTTTGTGAGCTGTATGGCCATCCGAAAAGTATGAGGTTTCCCCTTCAACATCCATGGGCTCAGGTAAAGCCTGTCCAGCTTGCCCATCTTCTCCCACTGGGTTAGCAATAAATTGAAAAGGGCCAAGCTGCTCAGTAAATATACCTGGCTGATCCAAGGCATGAAACGAGTCAGTTTCATCTTCTAGAACGACCGCGTCCAATTCTCCTACATCCAAAGCTCCGTACTCGTTGGTCAATCCAGTGTGTAGATGCGCGGGGGGGTTTAATGAAGCATTGGAGCGGAACGACTGTTCGGGCGCCCTCGTCTGAGGATTGTGGCCAGCAAACGTTCGAGAGGGTTGTTCTACTCTCACTGTAGGCTGAGGCTGGTGTAGCGCAGAATCCCGAGAGTGGCTTGCTAGAACCGCGTTCTGCTCCAGCTGGAATAATGTGCCCGGTGGCAGATCGTCGAAGCCATCGTCGGAGAAGAAATCATCGTCGTTTTCTTCCATGCCCCAGGACGCACGATCGCCATGAATGAGTGGATATTGGGAGGTATGAATGAGTGAATTTGGTGGTTATTTGGATATTGTTGTTTGGGGGGGATGTAAGCAAATCCTAAGGCGAATTGGCGGAGGAGGGGAGAAAAAGGAAATCGAATTAATCCCCATGTAACACCTGACGTAGTGGCTGTCGGCTCCCCAAAAAAGTCACCTACGGCCACGGGATCTCCTCTACTCTTCCTCTTCCTCCTTCTCAAACTTCTATCTCAAGCTCCTCTAGCACCCGCGATTCGAACACAGTCAATGGGAAATTTGACCCGAGAATTGTTCGTCGAGTCCTAACCACCGGTGTCTCGTTCCTTAAATACTCTGTCCGCGCTTCCGCCGACCCTCTTCGGTCGCTATTTCACATGAAATTTTAATCTATTGGCGACGATCACTTGGTTGCTCACTCGCTCTCACTCTCTCCTCTCTTTTCCTTCTCTCTCCCCCTTTCTCTTTTTTGCCCTCCCCTGTCGTATCTTCCTTGTCGGCCCCGTCCCGAACCCCAGTCTATTTTCTTCTAGACTTTCCCCCCTCCTTCCCCACGCATACCGCTGGGTACCGCGTCATCCTCCTTTCTCCCCCTCGGCTCAATACACCATGTCCAAAGCACGTCGGAACGTCAGGTTTCCACACCGGGCGTCGGAAAGTCGCCGGTTAAGTATCTCAGATGCCAGTGATGCCGCCTCTGAACCCGGTAGTCCGTCGAAGAATGGCACCGTGTCCAAACCCGAGACAATCGTGGAAGAGGTGAGCGGCCCGAGTCGTTGAAGAATATTGTTGGGAGACTAACAGAAACACCGCTAGAAATCCGAACAGCCGCAGCTGTCCGACTACGAGAAAAAGAAGCAGACATTCATTACTCGAACAATATGGACTTTCGTGATGATCTTCGGTTTTTTTATTGCCATGTTTTCAGGTCACATCTATATCATTGGCATCGTCACTGCCATTCAAATCATCTCGTTCAAGGAAGTCATCGCCATTGCCAACGTGCCGAGCAAAGAGAAGAACCTCCGTTTCACTAAATCGCTGAATTGGTATTTCTTGGCGACTACCATGTACTTCTTGTACGGTGAAAGCGTCATCTACTATTTTAAGCATGTCCTGTTAGTCGACAAGGTGTTGCTGCCTCTCGCGACTCATCACCGATTCATCAGTTTTACACTCTACGTCATGGGTATGTTGCCTTTTTCTCCTTCTTCTCTCTGTCTCTTTCTTGTTTTATGAGAAGCGAACCTAGTTACTAACGTAGTTTGATAGGCTTCGTCTTTTTTGTTGCGTCATTGCAGAAAGGGCACTATCGGTTTCAATTTACGCAGTTCGCCTGGACTCACATGGCACTGTACTTGATCGTCGTACAAGCGCACTTTGTCATGAATAACATTCTGGAGGGAATGATTTGGTTTTTCCTCCCGGCCTCTCTGGTAATCACAAACGACATCTTTGCCTACGTGTGCGGAATTACATTTGGACGGACCCAGTTAATTCAATTGTCACCCAAAAAGACAGTTGAAGGTTTCCTCGGTGCTTGGATCTGCACCATCATCTTCGGCTACTTCATGACCAATATTCTGATGCGCTACAAGTACTTCATTTGCCCGGTGAATGATCTTGGAGCTAACGTGCTGACTGGCCTGCAATGCACCCCTAACCCCGCCTTTGTGCCCCAGCCGTATCAGTTCCCGGAATGGACCGGATTAGACAAGACATTCTACATCGAACCCATGCAGTTCCATATCCTGGTATTCGCTACCTTCGCCTCCCTCATCGCTCCTTTCGGTGGCTTCTTCGCTTCCGGGCTTAAGCGGACGTTCAAGATCAAAGATTTCGGCGAGTCGATCCCCGGTCATGGTGGTATCACCGATCGCATGGACTGTCAGTTTATTATGGGTTTCTTTGCGTACATGTATTACCATAGCTTCATTGCGGTGTACAAAGCCACCGTTGGAGATGTCATCGAGACCGCCATCAATGGTCTCACGGTCGAAGAGCAGCTGGAGGTAGTCCGAGGCCTGGGCAAGTACTTGTACAACCAGGGCACAGTGTCCGAGACGGTTAGTTTATCCTCTTAACACTTCCGGCCTTTCAATAAATTCGATTGAATGACTAATAATAATACGCAGATCTTGGACTGCCTGAACACTGAGCTCAAGCGCCGGTGAAGAACGCTCGATAATGACCCATGCCATTGCCATTCTACCCTTCAGTGACGATTCCGACCTCTCCTGATCCACCCGAAGTTTTCGGAAGTAAAAAGTAGCAACTCATGATTTAAATTACCATTTTAATCGACCATTGTTCAATCTCGCTAGAGCCCTATTACGAGCTTCGAATGAACTTTCATTCTAAAGGTGGCTTCCGACTGTGCCTATCTTACCTTTACACTTGTTCTATCTTCTTGCCTTTGCACTGGGTCATTGTTGTATAATGTCTGGGAAGTCCGGTCAGAAGGTCTAGAATTATGTCTAGGTACATTTCCCGGGAAAAATAACGTCCAGGAAATATTGTACTCATTTTCCCACGAGTTATCTTGACATGTCTAGCTGCAGTTTTCTGGTGGAACGAGACTGGCGCCTAGACACAATATAAAACTCTCCATATATAGGAAATACATGTTGATTAGTTGCTGGGATGTGTCGTATATTGGCAGTATATTTCAAGTGGATGACGGATTGCTGTAGTAAAATACAATTCAACAGAATTCTTATCTAGTATTCTATGCATATGTGGTTTGATATATATGCTATCCAGAACAGTGCCCGTCTTAGCCTTCCATACTGGGCAATAGTCGAACGGATGCCACATGGGATTTCCCAACTCATGCCGACGGTCCTGAGATCATTGGGTTGGGTTAGTATCAATCGCTCTGTTATGACCAATCTGGTCTTTTCTAGTAATGTGGTGCGATCAGGGTGTTTGACCCCGTTTCTCCAGCTCGCTTGAGGCATGATACTCCTGATCGATGCTATTCTTCCACCTTTCTCGGATTTCAGGTAGAAGTGTTTGGTGTCAGGTATTGCTGCTGCCCAACGCAGCAAAGTAGCGGCTGAACCGTCGCGCATCCTGTACCTTGACCCGCACCACTAGTTGTAGTGAGGAGGCTGTATGAGGATCATGCAGGTGGTAATCCAGAAGAACAGTGGTTCACTCCTCCACTTCATACTCCTCCATTTCAACCTTGAAATACTCGGCAACAAGGGTCTTTTCTGCATCCGCACACTCTGTATCAAGCATAAAGCGCACGGCTCCGTCTCGGCCCTTTTCGCCGACTTTCGGTCTCTCCCCGCTGGCAGCCACGGGCGTGAGCGGGTGTAGTATGGAGCCTCCCTTTTCCAATACGGGCTCCTTGCCGTTCTTCGCGCCGTTAGCAGCCTTGGGATCCTTTGACTCGTCGACCCAGTGCGTGTAGCGAGGGAGTCCTTGGGCCTCTGCCTCTTTGTTCAAGGGGATGCGGACAGTGAGGAATCGATCAGCTGGGAATTGAGGGCCGACCGAGGTGGAGCTACGACTATGGGTATACAGCTCCAAGAGGTCGAAGAGTGTTTCTGATGTTGTTAGTATGCGTTCTGTTACATAGCATTCTCGAGGCACACTTACCCATTACCTCTTCCCGGCTCGTGTTCCATTTTTCATACTCTAGTCCCAACTCGACGGCTTCGATGCGCTGGTCCAAAAGACGGCCTGCTAGCTCCAAAGAGGTGAAAGCCATGGTTGACGTGGTCTGCTTAATGGGTGCATAAGTGCGATAGAGGTCCTGAGAAATGCGATACGCCACATTGGAGACCCGCGACTGGGACGTTAGACCATAATGTCTAGCGAGCTTGATCAAAGTCTTCTGCGGGTGACGCGTCCGAAAGTCAAAGCCCGCTGCCTCAAGCATGAGCCTCTCCAGTCCAATGATGCCTCTGGCATGTGCCTCAAAGACCTTCTCAAGTTAGTTAAATGGGCCTAAGTCCATGGGAAATTTAAAGCTTACCGGATTATCAGGAGAGATGTGCTCTGAAGCTGGTAATTTGAGATTGTATGCTGCGCACACGATTTCTCGAGACTTTTTCAATGTGTCCTCAATCTTGCAAGCTGTAAACAATGCAGCCGCAGCAGCATCCTAGAACGATTAGATTCCATCTACATAGGCGGCTAAGGAAGGTAGCTACCATGTAATTGTACTCGCTGTCAGGATGGACGAGCCGGAACTTGTGATAGTACACCACAGCCGTGTTGAAAGTACGAATAGGTCTAATCCGTTAGCATACCCTCTTTTTCTAAAGTACGTTGTTTTTTTAACATAAATATTTTTATCAAAAGAATAGAGAGATTAAGTCGCTGTTAGACACATACAGATAGAGCCCCCGGCGAACGCTATCAATCCACGTCACGCCCTGCAGGCGCAGTGCTTCTTCGCGCAGGGGATTGACACCCATGGCCGCGATACATTGTTGAATGGTTTGCTCGAAGATATATGGCTTGGCTACCTGGATGAACGAAGGATGAATGGAAGGAGGCTCCGGAATGCTGATCTCCGACACGGCCGGATTGCTCGAGCCATCCTTCTTCTCCGGCGCCATATTTGTAATTTATACAGGAGATCTATAAAAAGAATTGGACGATGATGATCGCAGATGAAAGAATAACTTGGGGATGGAGGCGCGTGATTGGCGATAGCCTTGGGTCACGTGTAGCAGGCGGAATATTGTTGGTCCGGTGCTCCTTTTTGTTTGAAAGCAGCAACCATTGAAGTTGTAGGTATTAATGGGAACAACAAGTCAAAGAGAAGAGAAGAAAAGAGAAGTATCCATTGATTGATTTCAAAATTGTTGCATGATATCATTTCCTCACCCTTGTATCTTGCATAATTGTAATTCAACCTTAGGAAACAGTCGTCTCACGGTGCAAAAACAAGTTAGTGAATGTTACTACTTAGATATGGAGGTACATCCTTGGCTAGTAACAATTGATTCACGGAACTCCTCTTCCCGACCGAGTGGCTTTTGCCAATTCGCTCTGGGCCACATTGTCCGCATACCGTTTGTAGATTGGAAGGTAATATTCCTTCTCACTCATAGTCTCTCTCACACTCCTCCTCTCCCCCACGGCTTTCAGCCATTTCCTCCACCGCTGCCAAACAACTTCATCCTCTCCTCCATTTCCCTCCTCTGGAATACCAAGTCCTCCTGATTTATACTCATCAAAAACCCACAGCCGGATCGCCCATGGGGCAAGAACCAAGTCTGGTAGTGTAATCTGTTCTCCTAAGAAAAATGGACCGTCGGCGTGGATTTCCCACGCCCATTCCTTCAGATTGCCCAGGAATTCCTGTCTGACTTTTTTTAGACCAGCACCTGGGTCTTCCTCTCCGGGCTGTGGCTGGTATTGGAGAAAACGATGGAAAGCCGGGATGATCCGCGAGGTTACATAGTCGATCCAAATGCGGACTCGAGCTCTCTCATATGGATCCTTGGGAAGGAGCTGTGGGGAGTGATTGGGATGGGTTTCCTCGAGATACTCGAGGATCACTGTAGACTCGTAAAGAGGCTTGGATATCTCAGTGTCGCCGTCCTTCACCGGACAGGAGAGGGTCGGAACCAGACCGCGCGGGTTCAGGGAGAGAAGTGACTGGGGTTTATGATAGGGATTGACTTCGATATACTGGTAAGGGATTTGTTTTTCTTGCAGAGCGAGCCAAACCCTTTGAACTTGAGTGAAATTAGCCAGGGGTGATATAAGCATGCAATACTCAATTGAACATACCGAAACTGTACTTGTGCGTCAGTATTGTTGTTGTTGTTGTTGTTGTTGTTGTTGTTGTTGTTGTTGTTGTTGTTGTTGTTGTTGTTGTTGTTGTTGTTGTTGTTGTTGTTGTTATATTAGGCAACTTCATAGATACTGATACTAATGCTAGAAATAAACTTACGGACAGAACCACCCCGCATAAAGTTTCAAAGGCTGCTCCGCGCGGTGTGTCTCGACCAACGCTTTAGCTGGCCCTGTTGCTTCAGGGTAGATTGCTGCATCTGGATGAGAAGGCATGATGAATTGTTACAAATGGCACTCTGAAAGAGCCTGCAGTATGGGTATGAAATCACTAAATACGGAGTAGCTTTAGATTAATGTTAATAGTATGAATTCTCGCTTCTAATTCAACATGCTGAGTCAGTATGGTGTCATCAGATCAACAACACTGTTTGGATTATTAATGCATTGCTTACTGATGAAAAAAGGTCTATCTAAAATGTTAGTAGTGGTGGTAGTAGTAGTAGTAGAGAACTCGATGGTATACTAACCCCGAATCTGGCCCTAAACGCTGAATCCCATCGACTCGTAGGTAGTGGAAACATCCTTTCGGGACTAATTTCCATACTTCTTGATCAATTTCTCCATGATGGATACGGCTCCCGATCGATACCCGGCCCCAAAAATGGCGTGATGATTCAGATGATGATATCTGATTTCGTCAGTATGAAAGCTAATAGAGATGTGGGTTGAACGAGAAGACTGACAGTTCATACAACCTCACCCGGCCTTCATACTCCTCCACCGGCTCTGTCTTAGGGACAATGTCATGGTAGGCAGTGAAAAATGCCGACCCAAAACCCCCGAACATTTTCATGATCCCCAACTCATACTCACTATGTGCATAACATGCCGATGGATCGTAGACGACGTCGCCCGCCTCTTCATCTCCCTTGTGTCCACTTCCCACGATCCTTCCACGGTCTGCATTGCCACTCCAGAGATCTCCGTGCACAACTACAGGCGTAATCCCTTCTCCGTTTCCATTCTCATCATAACCTAGGTGGTCATCCCCTAGAAGGACGGGAACAACCGTGCGCGCTGTCCGCTCCACCAGATCTCGTAGGCTGGGGTCTTTGTCATGGCGCTGCTCCAATGTTTCCAGAATGGCCATCAAGCGCTCATTGGCGTAGAATTCTGCCCACGAATCGTGAAACCGATTGGGTTGCTTCGTATCACCACAGAAGGTCGGAACGGGGAACCCGAACCGACGTTTCCCTGTTTCAGGATCTGGCGGGGCAGGCGTCGAATGAAGCTTGCCTAGTCTTTGAGCCAGAGACTGACTCGTGCGACCACCGCCTCCCAAATCTAAAAATTCGGTGGTGAGGAAGAAGCTCTTTCCATTGCTCTCTTCTAGCGGTCCCCAAGCCAGAGCTCGGGGACAGAAACCGGGTACGGAAGTCGCAATGGCATTCAGAGACTCATACTCCCCTCGAAACATCTCCTCGGCAGCTTTACCATCTGCAGAGGTCTTCACAAAGTACCGCCGTTCTGTTTCACCCTGCCCATCTGCAGATGGAACTGTGGCGCGAATAACTCCTGTACTAGTGAAGCCCGACCCCACACCAGCAGTGGACAAACTGGCTTTGGAAGGATCAGGGATAGAGAGAGCACGCAAGAGTGATGCAGGTACCGGAGCCATGGCCCTTAGTATGCTAGGAGGTGCTAAGTATGCCAACCTACAAGATAAAAGAACACGGATATAAATAGCGGTATGTACCTGAGAACCCTGGAGATGCGTTCCTTGCCAGGGGATTCGCCGGAAATGTGCTTTAAACCCTACAAGAGCGTGCCGATGACGTATATTCTTATCTTATCTTATCGATAAGGAATACGGGACCCACTTCTACTTCAGCAGGATTGAAATTATATAGGAGTCATGTCACGTTAAGGGATGCTCGAGGGCAAAAGTAAACATGTACATCCAGCCATTATCATTGCAATGCCTTTATACAATCATCTTAAAGCCTACCATAGTTCTTGGGGCTTTTCCGTACCCAATTCATAGAGCTGCCCATGCCCATGCAAACATGAGAACGAGCAACTTGAAAACGTGATCAAGCCAGACGACCATATGAAGAAAGAGAGGGGGAAAAAAACAAGAATCACCAGTAAAACGAAGAAATCAAGGAAGAGGATAACCGCTATGCGTTGTTGGTTAAGGTATGTACCAAATGTTGAGCCGTTTTAGTTCGTTCTCGCACATCCAGATCCGGGTCGTCCGCCAAGCTGGCCAACCGCTCCACCACCCCAATCGAGCGCAATTTGAAGGCGCGCTCACGGCAGCCTTCTCGATCACTCGAGTCATCCTCATATGTTAGATTGATCACAACCCATACACAATTCGTCCGCACGTCTCGGTGGGCGTGGTTGAAATATCCCATGAGATAAGGCAATAGATCACGATGCGAGACCAGGAGTTGACGGTGCCAAGGAAGGCTAGCCGCAAGGTGGATAATGACAAATGTAACTGCAACCAGGATCTCTGTTGGAACTTGGAGTGCTTTGTGGGTAGATGATTCTCGCCGATGGGGCAGTTGGATGGTGCGAGGCCGTAGTTTATCCGCCAGCGCATCTAAGATCAAATCCTGTCCGATCTCTTTGAACAAGTGATCAATCATCTCGGATGCGCCCGGCCCACAAACAAGGTTACGCAAAAGATCAAAGGTTTGTTCCTGTACCGCTATGTCATCTTGGCGAGCTTGGGTGGTTTGGTCCAGGTCCCCATGCAGCGCAAGTTTGCGTCGCCGGGTAACATCGGGAAGGAACATCTCCAGGCTTATCTTGGACGGCGGTAAGGTATCGGCCATCTTCATATCCTCGTCACGTTCCAGGGTGTCCACAACGGGATTCAACAAATCAACTTGTTCTCCTGCTGAGTTAGCACGACTCATACCCGCCGAGGTGCTGCTTTCCATCTCCTCGTCCATTCCCCGTTTAGCCAAAGCACTGGTCGGGTCTTGTGTGATGATTTGTTGGATCCACGCAGGACCCAAGCCGTTAATGATCTTCATCTTGACATCGTTGGCCGAATTGTAGGCTACATGTTTCAGCGCCCAAAGTGATTCAATCCGAAGTTTTGTATTCGTCGAATGTGCATGCTCACATAAATTGGGGATGATTTCTGCGGATATGATAGCCTAAGGAAGGTTAATAAAGGCTCGACGCAAAGGACCGGTGTCGATTTGACTTACCTCTTTCATTGGGCTAAAGTCTAGCGCAAGGTTACAGATGACCGACGTTGCCGCAATTTGGACCTCAGTATCCTGATGCCGTATCAAGGCGAATAAAGGAGTCGCGACCCCAGCATCGATTAGACTGGTTCTTAAGACGCTAACCGAACGAGTAAGCATCCGGGCAGCACCGCATGCTGCCAATAGGGTGGGTGTTGGGTTGCCATCAGCAGCGGTGTTTTTCGGGTTAGATGTGTCTAGAGGGTCTTTCGAGCACGGCTTCAACGAATCAATGATATATGGTACCACCCCATTCTCACATATAGCTTTGCGGTACTCATCTTTGAAAGGTACTAAAGCGGCCAGGGCTTTGAGGATGTTCTCCCGGTATCGCATAACATGACAATGGATGGGCGAATATCCTGGGGAGCCAAGCATACAGTCTGCTGACTGGGCATCGGTATTCGTAGTCTTCTCCTCGCCGTCGACGTGCCACATAGGTCTAACGTTCTCTTGAATCGGGTTATAGGTTTCCTTCAGCAGCTGAGATAGCCGCTTGATAGCGCCCCCATCAACTGCATGCTTCTGTAGCTCCTGATCATCGATCACCAGGGTCGCGAGTATGGCTGGGGCTTCCTCCTTCAGCCGATCAGTTGATGCAATCAACCCTCCATACTGGACGCCATCATCACCTGCTATTTCATAGTCCTTATCAAGCATTCGGATGAGAATTGGGATTAACAAGTAACAGAGCATGGAGACTCGATGCTTTTTAGTAAGGCCCAGACGGAACAGAACTGTGACAAGCCGTGCTGCCATCAACCGCACCATTCCACTCTCGGCACGGATTGTATACAGAAGCCAGGGGACGATGGCATTCTCATCGTCATCTGAACTTGGTGCCTCGAAAATCGATAAAGGGGTGGGGAATGAATGGCTGTGCCGGCGTTGCGGTCCATGGGGTTGACCAAGAGGTGGAAAGTTGGTTGTACTCGCGGGGGCTTTACCTTGCGACAGCGGAACCGATGGCAGGAGATGCTCGAGGGGACTGGCCCCGGCATGGCGTGGCACAGCCGAGCCGGAGAGATATGTCGAGCCCCAGGGGCCTTTCTTGATATCAGAGGGAGCAAATTCCGGCACTTGCTTAGGGAACACAGTTACGATTCCAGGAGACGAGAGAAAGTGCTCCGCACGCCACTTAGAATGCTCAATGATTACCGTGGTAGCACGAAGAATTGGGGCCAGCTTGGCACCTGGAGGTGCAGGGGGAGGTAGAGAACCAAGAGCGCCGGGCTCCTGTACATGTGCCTCGGCGCCAGGGAGTACAAAGCCCCGAGCAACAACGAACGATGCCACCTTCACAGCCAGTGCGTCCAATACTCCGCAGTCAGCCAGGATTGCCTTATGTGCTTCCTCGGTGCATAGCTTTCCGATAAGCGCCGCAGTAAGTTCAATTGATGCCTGCGCCTGGGGAGTCCCATAGCCCTGCCCGAGTATGCGCGACAGACAGCCAATGTGTTCCTCCGAGAAGAGAAGGTCGGCCAAGCGTGTGTCCTTGGGCCATTGCTGCTGGCTTTGCAAAGGTAGTCGGTCCGCTATGTTGTTGAGGGCTCGAAGAATAGGGAGAACAAACGACGGAGGGCAGTCATGCGAGGATAATATAGATAGGAGGATCGAGAGAATGCCGCTTAAAAGTATAGGAGAAAGGAAAGCCGCACCGCCTGGTCGAAAGATATGCATCAGTCCCTGAGTAGGAGCAACGGGTATGATTGTAGGACCCAGCTAAATACCTTGTGCTAAACTCCCAATTATTATAATTGCCTGTAGGCACATCTCATCTTCCTCCGATCTGCGACTCGATGATTGTTGGCTCTTGGCTGCTCCATTGAGCTCGGTGTTCTTTCCGCTGACCTGCCTAGAGGCAAGGATCTTGGCTAGAATAGGTATTATACCCCACCGAATCCAGGCTTCTTTGCGTTGCTCGTGACCAATTGTCTCATTTTTAAGAGTTCGAAGGGCTGCGGCCTGCGACGACAGAGAATCCGCGCTCTGAAGTTGTAGAAGGATTGGAGGCGTTGATGCGCGTGTCATAGTCGGAAATCACCGCCTCCGGCGGGAGAAAGTCTACCAGACCGCTTTTGGTCGATAAGAGTGTTAAAGAGGTGAGAAGATGACTGGGTTTGAAAAGAAAATCTATGTACGAAATGTTTTAAAGAGCGGGAAGATAGATGTGGATAGATGTTGGCACGAGGTGAAGTGTTCAACGCAGGAGAGAGAGGGGGTTTGCAGAGGTCGCCAGGTAAGTAAGGTAGTAGCCGGCGATGATATACGGAATGGATGGCGTCTAATGAGGAGCAACTAAGCTACCTGAAGGACCGTATTGGAACTTATTAGAAGATAGCGGGTAGAAGGAGTCAATCTGGATCACACGGGGAGTCTATGAGACAGGTAGACAGACAGACAGACAGACAGGACAACAGAGGACTAAATGATCAGATGTATAACAAGTTATAGTATAATAACTCCAAACCGTTGATCAAAGAAGCTCAGTTGCTGACTCGCCTTCTAGATGTCGCTGAGGAGGTTCCGTTCAGGTTAGCGTACAGTACAATGAACGTTACGAAGTAATGCCGATACCATCGAGACCTACTGCTTTCGGCGCTCTAGTCATGTGACGTAACTTGACCTCGACCGGTAGTTGTGGGATTTAGTTCTCCCGAGTTCCGGGCTTTGTCCCATCATGTGATTCAGCCTTATGAATCGGCTTACCACTTGACCTTGATGGGTTCGTTTTTGAGTGGCCCTCAATGCCCGCCAATGTAGCGTTTCGTAAGTGAAAATTCAACCACTATCAATCCCTGGACTTGTCCACCGCCGGTATAAAGCGGCGTTATAGGCAAGGTATCCCGGTCCAGTATATTGTGGAGATAGATTTTCACTTCGCGCAGAGATCTGTGGGATGGCCACTCCTGTAGTGTGGCATTAAATTCCACCTGACTCCCAGAAAAGAAAAAAGCATGGATGGGGCTCTTTTGTACTCCGTACACGAGGTTGGAACAACTTTTCATTGAGGCTTGAGCGCCTCCATCCAAGCTCTCCTGATGTCCTACGGGAGTACGAGGGCCGCCGGATAGAAATCCGGAGTCCATTTACCCCTTAGCGTTTCCTTCTTGAAATGACAAAAAAAGGAATTTCTGGGTGGTACAAGACACTGCATGACAGTCAATGACCATTGCGTGCCGAGAACTTAATTGTATTGGAACGGTAACGTTCCTTATCCGTCCAAGATTCTAGCCCCTTGGAAGTCTTCTGATTGGTGAATGGGGAGGAAGTCTGTGGGTGCCGTGACATCTTCCTTGATTTTTGCCGTGGTGATTTCTTCAGTTTTACGGGTATTAACTGAGAGAAATTTTCTCATTACCTTTTTTTGCTTTTTTGCCCTTGGGCTCTTTTTTTTTAATATTTTTTTTTAATTTACCTAAAATCCCCATAATTATTTTACTCCCCTCTTCCCAATCTTTCTCCTTTCCTTGGAACAATTTATATCGTGTTAAAAAAGTTGTTGCTCCTGGACCTCCCCCATACCCTGACCCATTATCAGCTTCCTTTATAGAGCTGTAGATCACGATGCGCCAGGGCATGCGGGCATTCTTAGCAGCAGCACAAGGTTTCGCAGCGTCTGCCAGCCCCGTTGCACGTCGCTCAGTCGTGCGCCCACGTGGTGGTCTCGTTGGGCGGAGATGCTAGTCTCATCGCCTTCGCCCTCCGCCCTTCGCCCTTCACCCTCTCCTCCCACTCGCCCTCATCCCTCTCTTTCTTCTCCTCCTCTCTCTCGTCACTCGTCGACGACTATCTCTCATAACCACCATTATGAGCCTAACCCGACAGCTGCGCCCGGTAGTCACTTCTCCCCTCGTTCTTCCCGCGTGGCCATCGAAGAGCTTCGTTCGGCTCTAAATAGGCACACCGTTGCCTCCTCCCCTCCGGGGCCCTCAGGGGATCTCCCTCGCGGTCGCATGTCCGCTGGGCTGACCACCCTTGGGGGCGGAAATAGCACTGCTGCGTATACCACTGAGACCGCCGCAGCCGCAACCGCCACCAATATAGGTCCTTCAAGTGCCCCTGGATCTACTCATCCCAGTAATAACGGCCCTACTACTGCTGCTACTGCTGCTCCTCAAGCCCAGACCTCCCCCCCGACTCCTGTTCCTCAGTCTCCCGTGGCCGCTCCAATGCCCGCGCCAAATAGCAACGGCGCAGGATCCAATAAGCGTAACAGCCCTTACGATCCTGTCGCTAATGGCGCGCTTGTAAGCGGGATCGGGAGCACGGAGCTAGAGGGAACACAGTCGAAGCGGTTGCGTCCCTCAAACCCCTCGGTCAAGTCACTGCCGGCTAAATATGAACTCGCCGATCCTCGGGATATCGTTGTTCTAATCTCCAGCATGCTAATGGAGCTGATTCGTTTCAACGACAAGATCCCGCTCCATCAAGGTCGGCTAACCCGCTTTCATTCCCGATCGCCTCCGCGGATTTCTGTTCACGACTACCTCCAGCGGCTGACTACCCATGCAACACTGTCACCCCCGATCTTACTGAGTATGGTCTACTATATCGACCGTCTCTGCGCCCTCTACCCAGCCTTTACCGTGTCAAGCCTCACCATCCATCGATTCCTCATTGCTAGCGCAACAGTTGCCAGCAAAGGACTGAGCGATAGCTTTTGGACCAACAAGACATATGCTCGGGTTGGAGGCATCAGCATGAACGAGTTGGCGCTTCTTGAATTAGAGTTCTTATTCCGCGTAGAGTGGCGCATTGTTCCCCAGCCGGAAGTGCTCGAGGACTATTACCAAAGTCTAGTCGAAAGATGTGAAGGGTATGAAATTCTACGTGAGACTTGAATTACGAATTCAACCGAAGCAGATACCATTGGGACGACTAGTTGGGGGTTGAAGTTGCTTGCATACCGTGCCGCGGCTTTGGCTAGAAATCCATATTCTACGAAGGGGCTCGGAATTATGCCCCATTGTCTTAGTACATACTTTTCACACAACACATAAAGTGAGGCACAAATGTGGCTGTGCCAATACACATAAACTCAAGTACGGTGGACGATTGATTGACTTTTTCATTGGTCTCTACTTTTCTTTACAACAACTTCTCTTGCCATATCCTGTATATCGAGCTATCTTGGTGTTTATAGTTGACCGGCGTCAAGGGAGTACCTAGTACCCTGAATTGATTTTTTACCGAATTACATCTACTGTTAAACTTACTCATGCTTTTTATGGTCAGCTCTGTAGGTATATATAGTAAGTTGTAGTATAGAATACATTTACAGAGAGTCCATCGGAATGAGTGACGTTTTCAACTGCCTCAGGTGTCCGCCCGCTAATCCCGAAACAACCAGGGTAGGGCTTAGGTCACAGGGTACAGGGTTGCCGTGATCCAAGGGAACAAGGTCGATCTCTATCAGATTATTACCTCGGGAATTTGGAGATGAAAGTTTCATTTTCATTCAAAGCAATGGCCATAGCAATGTTGTGAACAACTCTTATAGCTCCTGCAAATCAGTTTTTCTTTTTTCCAAGCGCCCCATTAGAAATCGTCCATCAGACATATACCCCGCGATTTTAATATTCTTCCCCGACCAAGTACGACTAGATGAATGTACAAGAGATACTCCAAGGGGTGGAGCCACTCGCAGGACAGGTAATCCCTGTTAGAACTGTCCAGGAGGCGCGGCCACTCGAAGAGTTTGGTGTGTGGATCCTACTTCTATGAGAGAAATTACCGGCGCAATTAACTTGCCCCAGAGGATGCATATGTAGCAGAAGTCAGCGTGAAAGGTGCTTCCAAAGTGATAAAGTGAGCTTGGTTAACTCAATTATTAGCTGGGTAGTACATTGACTGATAGCAATCAGAGCTTTGGACGGTACCTTCCCTCGCGATCCTTCTCGACCTCTGAATCATCTCCGACGCTTCGCAAAGCATACCCAATTACCAGCTGGTCTACGACCTATTCTTATAAAGGGAGAACCATCGGCGCAGACCATTTTTGTTTTGATCACACCTCCTTTACCTGAAACGGAGGCGCTAAAAAGACTATTGGCTCCTTTTGCGCCACCGTCCGAAAGTTCTCCAGAGTCGCCTCAGGATGTTGGGAATATTGAGCTTCACACTATCCGTATCCCGCTTCAGCCCCCCCTGACGGTTGGACAAGCCGAGAAATGGTCTCAAGATATGTGGCCCGTCGTCTTCAACCCGGCGACGCCCAGAGCCACCATTGCACCCCCTCCTCAGACTTTGAGCCGCGTGCTCGAATCCATCAAGCCGAAGGCAGGACGCTATTTAGCACTAGCGTGCAAAGTGGCCGACGAAGCGGAGAAATCAGGAAATGGGCGCGGAGTGGGTGCAGTGGTGGTTGACCCAGAACTCGAGGCTCATATCAGCGAGACCGATGAGGGCGTGGATGCCCATTGGACCGATGCGATTGTGGCTGTTGCAGGTGACGTACGATACGCGCGCCGAGAGGCTGGAGCAATGTCAGAGTCAGAACGACAGCTAGCCGCAGGACCCAATGCAAACGCGCAGACGTACAATCCAGATGTAGAGGGCGGGCCTGAGCTGCACGCGCTGATGCGTGCAGTGGATTTGGTTGCCAGTGGGAGACGAAAGCAAAATGGAGTTGTGTCGACCGAAGAGCTACCTTTGAACCGATTAGAGAAGTTTTTCCTCTCTCAGTCGGACGTCCCCGGCACTGGTGCCTTGACTGATTCCGACGACCCGTCGCCCGTGCCAGAAAAGTACCAGAAAACGGATGCTGGGGCCCATGCCATCTCAAAAGCTACCGCTAGTTCTCAAGCGCCTCGACTACGCTCGCGTGAGAATGGCGGCTACCTTTGCACAGACCTCGATGTGTATATAACGCACGAGCCTTGTCTATGTTGCTCCATGGGCCTTCTTCTTTCACGCTTCCGGGCGGTTATCTTCCCCCGACAGGGGCGAATGGTGGCGGGGGGCCTGGCTTCGGAGCCTGTTATCGCTCCAGTCCCCGTGTCAGACACTGCTGGGGAGGCGCACGAGGCATCTGAACAAACGCAGGAACAGGAACAGGAACATGACGAGCCCGAAGAAAAGACGTATGGCGAGCACTCTGACTCCCAGCCAAACCGGCCATACTATGGGCTGCACTGGCGAAAGGAGTTGAACTGGCGGGCACTAGGGTTTGAATTCGTGGAAGACGAAGCTACAGAGAAAAGTGCCGAGGAAGGCGTTGCATTTCACGCATAGCACTGGATCAGAAAATTATATCGTACCTGTACATACATGTATATCAAGAATGAGACGAATAGAGCTTATTCCAGTCATTCTCACCCATCTCCTACCCAGGACATCTTTCCTCTCCCATTCGAATGTTAAATAATACTCTCAAACCAGCGTCACATAAATCTTCGCCGCCCGCTGATCAACATGCGCATAAGGTTTATCCACCTTCCCATCCTCACCCACCACCTCCTCATCCTTAACATTAGCCTCCGCAACGATCTCCCCGCGAAACGGCGCCGGCGGATTCTCCCAAACACGAATAACCGCATTATGAAAGCACGGGATTTCAATCCCCTTGAAGCCCTTACTCGCCGCTTCCCGCATCAACCAATGCGCCATCTTCTTCATCAACCCAAACCCTTCATAGTCAGCCCTCGTCGAAGTCCCATTCCGCATCAATACACCCTCATGATCCTTCACCTCGCCCCTCGAATCCCGCTCAATCAACCGCTGAATCACGACGGGGAACAGAGGTAGACACGCAAACAGCGGCTTTAACCGGTCCATATCCAACGGATTGGCCCCATTGTAGCTCATGGCCACGGAGACGAGCGGGAAATCCATCTGTTGGACGAGTTGCTCCTTCGTTGCGGTTTCGTCAGTGAAGTCCCAGTGGAGTTTGCCATTTGTTGCGGCGGATTCCGGGAACTTGTACTTGTATTCTTTGTCGAAGATACCGTAGGAGAGGCCGGAGGAGATTTGGTGGTTGATTAGGTAGTCGCTGGCCGGGAAGGAGTCGTAGAGACGTTTGGTCTTGTTTTCGGGGTAGATGTTAGGCCAGACGGGGGAGCAGAAGACGTTGCTGTGGATTATGATAGCGTTGGCCCAGTCTTGGTGTTCGGGCCCTAGTTGGCGGATTTCGAATCGGGGGGTTAGGCTGAAGGGGGTGGTGGTGGACATGGTGCTGCTATATGGATTGGGATTTATTGAACGTGGTTTGTTTGCAAAGGGGAGAATTGGATTGAATTGGATTGGATTGTAGGTGAGAGACAAGTGTTGATTTATATGGTGGGGGAGGAGGAACAAAGGAGGAGGGGTCAGTGTTACATTGGATTTCAAATCTGGAGATTAGTTTAGTTAATGTGTAGCAGTAATATTAATAGTAGTAGTAATAAGGAGTGAGTAGTTACTGTGGTAGGTAGCGGTTAGTGCATACTTTAGTGGTCTATAGTATTCTGCACGCAAGCTTACTGAGGCTAGAGGCTAGAGCCCTAACTTCGTTGGACTAGATCGGGTCGGACTGTCTAGGCTATTTTAGTGGACGAGATAAAATATAGATAGATAGTGATCATCAGGTCTCGACTTTCACTCTATGAAACCCACTTATAGGGCTCACGGCCAAGAATCCCTCGAGTTAGGTCTCCTTGCCGGGAATAGATACAGTGGCTGAAGAGAACCAGGTAAAGTGCCTAGAAACGCCAATAGTTTACGTAGTAAACAAGTATATGAGCTCATGAAATCACCATTCGCCGCCTAATATGCATCAATCTTGTCATAGCCATTGCTCGTCTAGCCGTCACAGCTCGTAGAGCTAACAAAGGAACGCCCAAGGCCGTCCACCAATGCCCTGACGTTGTCAAGAAGGAAAACATTATGCTATTTTATTTTTCTCAAACCATTAACCATTGTCATATATGGAGATTCCAGGCACAAGAGATCTCATGCATCAACTCCCTCTTTTCTTTCTGTGTTTGTGCCATTAATTGCATTAAGCGTTATTATCATGAGGCGAACCAAGGTAGTCAATCGCCACCCGAAAGATAGCATCCAAAAAAAAAATAGTGCAGTAGGTAGACCAGATCACTGATCTATCCACGTAACTCTCGGGCACGGCGTGAAAGAGCAGGGATCCTGCGAATAACAGGATCATGCGGCGCGTTCTTGGCGATAGCCATGTATAAGATGTCCAATCGCTGAAGGAGAATATCCATGATCCTGGGCGCAACTTCCCGAATGTCCGGATCCTGAGAGGAAACACGTTAGCCAAGTTCGTATATAACCATGCGAGTATATCCAACATACCATTGGGTTCACAGTCTTCAGAACAACATCCAACCATTGGAGACGTTCCGCAACGTTAGTCTGCAGAGATGAGGTGACTGCGACACCGACAGAGAGCGCCACGATGGGGGAGAGGCTGGTCAAGTAGGAAGGATCCAAGGAAATGAAGAGGTTGTCAAACAAGTCAGCCTGCTGAGAGGATTGGAGCCACTAATTGCAAGACGGTCAGTAATGTTTACCAGAAAATAATTTGAGGGAATACAAACTTTAACCGAACCCTCTTCGAATTTGCCCTGGCTCATCAATTGAGCGATCTCCGCCAGTTCAACGTCCTCAGCTGACTGTGCCTCGCTAGGGGAAGTAGCCATGGTGGCCGCCGGCTGTTGCAAACTCTGCTTCTCTTCCTGCTGACCCAGAGCACGGTTAAGCCTCAAGACCTCATTCTGAAAACCTGTTTGCGCTGCGGCCATCGAGGCCACTGTATCCGACAGACCTTGGACAAGAGTAGTAAGCTGGTCGATCTTGGCGGCGTCGTTCTGACGTTGGACCTCGTATTGCTTCATTTGTGTCTGCATCTGCTTCTCCATATCAGACCCAACCTTTTCTGCAACGCGTGCAGTAAAGTTCTTGAAAGCCGGCGCGACCGTACGTTGAACAGCCTTCGAGATTTCGGCCTCGAGATCAGGCAAAAGTTTCTGACCCACGGCTTCCGACAGGGATTTCACCACTTCCGGTTGCTGCACAGCACGGGTAACAGTTTCGGGAAGAGCCTGGCGCAACTCACGAGAAAGGGTACCTCCTATCTGCTGAGCAACGACGGTGTCTAACTGTTTACCAACAACTGTGGACGTCAGGTTCGCCAAAGCGGGCACCACTTCAGATTGGATGCTGCTAGAAACGATGCGTGTGAGATTTTTCTCCACGTTGTCGGAGAGGGTACTAGAGATCAAACGCAAGACTTGGTCCTGCTTAGCTGCTGAAGCCGCATCCCAGTTGCGACGCTCTTCATCGAAACGCTGATATAGCCCTTCTAGTTCCTGGCCTAGGCTCTTGTTAAACTCAGCGGATACGCCAGTTTGCAGCGCCTCCACATGCTTATTCCAGATATCACTTGAGTCGGTGACACCGACATTAACGGATGTAGGAACGGCCGCAGAAGACATTGGTAGGTCACCGTTGAGTGGTTCACCTATAGCTTGAGCCTGGGTGGCGGCTGCAAGCCCCTCGCTTGAACCAGTGGCTGAGGGAGCATTTGTTTCCCTGGCTTTGACAGTGCCTTCGCTAGCAGCAGTGCCCTTCTTTTTCTTCTTCTTTTCGGGTTTCTCCGCACCATTTGCGGCAACTGCCGGCTCAGCCTGTTCTTCATTTGCCTTCTTCTTAGGAACAGACTTGTTGGGGGAATGAGTACGTGAAGCAGTAGCGCTAGCCGCGGCACTGGCTTCAGCGCTCAGATCGGGAGTCTTTTTGGCGAATTCTTTGAGTGCTGGCGTCTTTGTTGGGGTGGGTGCAGCGTCGCCATTGACAGACGGGTCGTCTGTGACATAAGCTGGGAAGGTCTGGAGCTCAGAAATTTCAATGAGACCTTGCTCCAAAGCGTTTACGGGACAGATTATTTTATTATCTGCGCTCCATCCTAGATCCTCCTTTTTGATGTTCAAACAAGTCACTCCACGCGAATGCATAACGTAAAGCTCAAACAAGCCGTTCTCCTCACTAACTGATTTGTTGAGGGGAAGAAGATCCAAGCTCCGTAGCTGACCCTTCGAGGCGAATGAAATCTCTCGGATGCCGCTCATGCATGCGGTCGATTCTGGCTTGGGAAGACTGCCATCTTTCTCACCTGAGCGCTTGATGAAAGAGGCCTGGGACATGGGCGGCAAATTGTATCTCGGAGCCGACAGGTGGACGAAGTAGATAGAGTTTCGCGTAGGGTGCCCAACCGCGATGATACCCGATCCGGGGTGGTATGCAACACTGCAGATGGCATCCGACTCGTTCTCATGAGGGAACTTGAGCTCCTGCACAGCCTTGCCTAGCCCAATATCCCAGAGCTGCAAGGTGTGATTCTGCTTAAGACCAACTAGAACGTAACGAAGAGCCATCGACTTCGAATAAGCGCGTAGCTTGTCAATGAAAAGTACAGATGTAGGCCACGACTTTTCGGCGGGAGAGCCGGTTACAAAGGTGTTCAGTGGAACGCGGACTTCAGCTGGACTGGGTCCAGCAGTGAAGAAAGAGGAATTGTTGACAACCTCACGGATGTCCCAGAAACGTAGACGACCTGTTTTATCGAGGGAGGCTATAACAGTGTCATCATCACTGAACATAAAATCCTTGCCGGCCTTGCCGGTCGAGATCTTCAAGGCACGCTCTTTGAAGAACTTCTCTGTGTTAACGGTACGCTGTGTGCCGGAGACACCGTAGCTCGGGCTTGCGGCAGCCTGCGGAGAGATCACATAGATATTCTTGCCGCGACCGATGGCGAAAAACCCTGGATGACGAGAGCTCCGTTTGGCACGCGTTTTCAGCTGGCCACCCGAAGTGTTCTCGTCAGACGCCGGGAATGGCGGGAAGACGAGACTCTCACTTTCCAAGGCATCCATTTCAAACAGGTCCTTGTCTGCTTTGGAGATTAATGCCCAGTATACAGCACCACTGACACCGATACCAAGAACGGCCTGTTCGTCAGAGGTACCCGTCGTTGTCTGGGAGGTACACACCGCGACGTTAAACACGCGATCACGAGTAGAGCGGAACACCTGTTTGTCATTTCCATCGTCCTGGCGGATAATCCTCATGCCACCATTCTTTGCCAGTGCATACACAATATAATCAGAGGTAGCCGAAGTCAACGAACGGTCTAATTGATCGAACTCCTTCTTCAGTCGAGCGATGTCCATGATACCATCATCTCGAAGGGTCGTAGGATTCTCAGACTGAGGCTTCACGGAGATGGAGATGAAGGGTTTCAACGGGAAATTGTGTACAAGTACAATGCGCTCTTCTTCCTTCTGGGCACTATCTTCCGCACTTTCCCAGCTGTCGGCCAGAGCATCACCGCTGCCATTGTTCGAAATCTCCTTCGTAACAAAAGCATCAGCAGCAGTCTCCTTCACTGCTTCCCGAATATCATTCTCCTGGGCGGCTTCCTTAGCTTCAGCGGCGGTCTCCCGAAGATGACTAGCGATCGACGCTAAAGTTTCCTGTGTGCTCTCTTCCCGAGCCGTTATCACCGGGGGCTTGTTCTCTTCTTTAGCCGATCTTGCAACCGCTTCATCAACGTCACGGACAATCTGGCCCACGAGGTTATCAACCACCTGGGACACGGCTTCCTTCTGCTCTTCTGACAAACTTGGCGACTTGGCGCGGAATGCGCCTTGAGTAGGCTGCTCCTGGTTGATTGATCTTTTGCTTGCCATGATCTCTACGATCGGGCTCTCGCTCTGAGGCTTCGGTTGTGGGGTTCCCTTGCGAGGTGAAGCAGCCGCAAGCTGGTCGAATGGGTTGACATATGTGAACAACGTCTCTTTACCAGAGGGGGAGGGTTTGGCCTGATGGAAAGCGAGGGTGTCCGGTTTCCCAGCTATGACCTCCTCCGGGCGCGAATCCATGGCCAAAGACTCCTTGACAGCCTGAACTGAGGGCATCGCAGCGTTACCTGGAGTAGTCTCAGCCACAGGGGATTTCTGGGGAGAAATAGAAGTTGACGGCTGAGACACTGGCTGCACCGGTCCCTCAGGAATACCTTGGCCGGGCTTGGGACGGTTGAGCAAGCGAAGAAGCATCTCCTGAGTGTTCTCAGCGGTCGGGCCAGCAGAACGTTCACCGCCAGTAACAGCGGGTCCAGATTGACCGAAGTGAGAACCAGTAGCCTTGATAGGAGCTGCAGCTCCCTGACGACTGAACAGAGTAGCGACCAAGTCGGATGCGGAGATGTTCCTCGCGTGAGACTTCGCAGTTTCCGGGCCGGCTTCATGAATGTGAGACGGCTTAGGCTGTTCCACTCCAAATGGTGAAGGCTGCTGGGGAGCAGGAGACGCCACAGGCTGGTTGAACTTCAGCAGGTTGAGCAAATTGGCAGCACGATCCGGATTCTGAGGCATCGGCTGATGCTGAGGGAACATTTCCCCACGGGGGGTAGGGATATTAGGACCCAGAATGTCCGAGCCATGGTGAGGTGGAGTATCCACTGGAGGTGGGCTGTGAATGGCAGACGAGACCGACGCGTGACGGTAGCCGTGCTGGGGGTGAGGAAAGCTCTGCCCGTCGTAGGGCGGCGGCGGCTGCTGGGGGCGCAACCCGGACTGATACTGCTGGGAGTACTGCATGGGGACATCCTGACCAGGCGTGTTCGATGGAGAAGGACGTGGCCTGATGCTCGCCAGGAGAGCCTGGAGATCATTGTTGGGGGTGGACATTTCTGTCACTCGCCGTGATGAAGGCGACCTCCAAACAAAATCCGAGCTCCAAAGTACTTTTCACGGAGCTCTCTTTCGAGAGCCAAAAGGAGAGTAAGCAACCGAGTCAGAGTTGGTAGAGAAAAGAATGAGTTTGAAAAGGAATAAAGAAGAAGAGAGAAGACAAACTAGTGAAACGAAGCCAAATGACGGACTATTATACAGGAATTAAGGGGAGGGAAAGGAAGCTCAAGAGAAGGAAGAAGAACAGAAATCGTCAAGAGAAGAGGAGCAAAGCCGCTGTGGCTCGGGTGTCAAGGTGTGTGGCCACACTATGGCTGAGAATTACACCCTCCGTGACGTATGGTACCGTATTATTTCCGGCGGTTGTCAAATGACGCCTCGAAACCCTCAGGAAACCAAAGGGAACAACCGCCACAATGAATAGTTTGATAGGGTGATTATCCATTCATCAGAACCACTCCAAGTTAATTTTATTCTTGTCTTTTGCTCCACCTCATATGCTGTGAAACCCAAGTCACTTAACAACCCTCCGTTGCCACGGATTTCTCGTATCATCCTCCATCCCGCTGATTTCCTCCCCAGAAAGCAGCTTCCCGATCATTTGTATCATCCACGCACTGTGACATCTGCGGCCATTCAAAGATAGCTCAACATGTTCTGTCTAAGGAGGTGAGTTACCAATGATTTCCCACGTTATTTATCTTTGATATAGTCCAGGTGTTAACTATTAACCCCCCCCGGCCCCCCATCATATAGCTGGTTACCTCTCCTCTTCATCCCAACCAATGCCTCCCCACTTTTCATTATTTCCTTCGTCACCCTGACCTACATCCTCCATCGCCCATGTATCTACTGCTCAGCTCTTCTTCTGATCCTATTCGTTTCATCCTGTCATTGGTCAGATCGCTGCTTCTTCGACCTTCGCGGTGACTGGTTTGCGCCTCGCTTTACATCCGACCAGAGCCTCTCCCCCAACGAGACCCTCGCCGGTTATGTCCTAGAAACTGTGAATGCTACGACGAAGACATTAGCAGGCGCAGTGGTCGACGAAGCACAGCGTCGTCTTGCGCCGAACGGGTCGTCGGAAATAAGCAGATCGGGGCAAGAGGAATGGACCGGGGTTGGGTTGGAGTGGTTGCGCAGTTTGCTTGGGCGACGAGAGTGGACAATCCCTTGTGTGGATGTCAAGGTTCGCCTGTGAAGAGTGTCCCTTGATATGATCTACTTGTGGTGGATCTAATTTTTTTCTCTTCTCTTTCATTCTCAGCTACAAATTTAGAATGGGTTTCTACGATGGTGGACGCACACCATTTGATCGACAAGAAAGGGTCTTGGAGTGGCTGGCGGCAGGAGGTTTCATTTCATAAACCATCGAGCATTGGTTTGGAGAACACACGTTTTGTTAGCTTTCGGATTTTGCCCACGCATGCATCCGCTGCACTTGTCTGCGGCAGTTGGCTGTCTTGATACATTCACCAGCGGAAGGCACTGTACATAAATGAACATTTTCGTTATTCATATACAATAGCTGCGTTCCCTTCGTCCCACAGTGATGCGTCTGAAATACCAGCAAAAAGTTGTTGATATCCGGCAAGGCCCTCTTAATCGACCAATCCCTGAACAGATGATAGTAAGAGCGTAGAAGCGCTGAAATTGAAGGTTGCGAAGGGGAGGTATTTATTATTTAGCATATGACACACACTAATTACAAGCAAATAGGTATCTAACGATAAGAGAAACACGCCAATTGTGACCAGATGCTTTTGGGATATAAGCAGATCACAATCACAACATGAAATAAGCTGTAAGATCATAGTCAAGCATAACCATACCGAGGCACATCAGAGAACATCGTGAAGCATGAAAGTATAGAACAGGGCATGAGCATGGTATCAAAAAATCAAGTCTCATCGCGAGACTTCGTAAAAGAAACGCATCAAAAGCAGTACAGGTATGGAGCACCTGAGGGTAGGGACCGTGGGCTGTTTCCAGTATTATAGCCGAGTTGAGAATCGGCATGAAGCAACACGGGATAAGGGAAGGCGAAAATCCGGCCTCTCGTAGTTAAGGAATAGGAAGATGGATCCTCTAAGGGTACCCGCCGGGTCCCGTTGGCATGGGCCAGTCGTCTTCAGTGATACTGCTCCAAAAGGTCCAAATCATGCCGACCGATAAGAGAGTAAATAGAGTCTCGAACAACGCTCCGTTGATCTTCCCGCTGGTGGCTTGACAGAGATGGGTGCTGACGACATATTCGAAGATTTGACCTATAGCAAAGAGCAAACCGGCACCGGATAAGTACACTGTATTCGTTGTTAGAGAGTGCTTGTCTAATTTAAAAAGACCAAGGGAGAAAACATACACATTGGGCGGAATTCGCCCAGTACCCGGATCACCAATACGGTCTCCAAAACGAAAAATGCCACGAGACAGATGAGTGGGAAGAGCTGGTACAGGACATAAAGGGCGATATTCCGGTATTCGGTCGACGGATCAGGTTTGAACTCGCCGGTCCAGTTGAATCCGGTATCCAAGGCAATATAACCGGCGCCGATAAAGAAAACAAAAGCAGACGCCGATATGAGACCGATTGAAGCAGGGGTACCATCATCAAGAAACTGATAGCCCACCAAAGCGTTCAACAACAGAATCCAACACGTAGCTGTGATCGCGGCGATGTGCGCTGCCGAAAAGCCCTGGTTATGGCCGTTAGCAAACCCGAGCTATGAGAATGGAGATAAGACAAAGGATTCTCGACATACTTTGCGGACGGCTGCATCGAGAGGGAAAGCACCGACACTAAAGATCTCACAAATTTCAATGACTATGAAGCCAAGTAAAAATAGCTGTATTTCTCTGTAGCCCTCGCGAATCAGCTCTTGTCCATTGTCTTTGCTTCGATTTAATCTTCACCGCGTACCTTCTCCCGACTGCTGCCTGTTTCCGTTCTGACCTCCATATCAAGAAAAGCGATGTTAGGATAGCAATAAAGGCCAGTAAGATAGAGCCTAGACAGAATTAGCCTGCGATCGCGAAACTCTTTCTACACGGTCTGTATCATCATATCATACCCAAATTGCCCAGATACCGACCACCGCTAAGCGTTATGCCTGTGAGCGCACAACCGTCGAAGGCTTTATTGGGGGGTTGGTTATTGTTAACAAAAAGCTGGAGAAAGGGTCAGCGAGTGAACGACCACTAGTCCATCAATTGAGTAGACACGACGCGAGAATGTAAGGGAAGGATCGTTTCACATACATTGCAGACTGGTAATGTCGAATCTCGACAGAAGTCCTAGAATGGGTGGAGAACCGGCGGTCAGCATGCTTCAGGGGTTGGCGTTTGGCATCAAGGAGCGAACTCACGTGGAATCTCCCAAATTGCGTCGAGCCCATGGTTTAAAGGCGGTTCAAACGAAAGATCATGCGAGAGGTGTTGTCCCGAAGAAAGTGGGCGCAGTGTGGTGCAGGTAGCGTGGTAGTAGTAGTAGTGCTGGGGCTTAAACTGGTCGATATTCCTCGGACCCGCTGAGGACCGTTACGATCGGTCCGTCGCAGATCTGAGGCGTGGAATAAGCGGTACGAATTTGACTATCGGTAATTGGTCTTCTTCAGGCGGCCAGTGATGGTCTTCTCCGCTTCTTGAGTGAGGGGAAAGGTGTTCAGTGGATTAATAGAAAAAGTTCCGGAATATTGACACGTCGGATTGTATGTCAGTCGACTCCTGCAGCTTGACAAGACCCCGTGGAGAGATAAAGACGAAGAGCACCAAGACAGACAGATGGACAAATTAGGAAGAAGAAACGGCAGAATCTAACAAAATTAGATAATAACACAGATATCCGGTTAATTGAATAAGCAGACTGGCGACGTATGTACTGTCCGTGTGTGGGACCGGTGTATAGGTACAGTAAGTATGTACAGAGCGAGATGGTTGTCAGGTAGAGAGTGAGGAAACGGAAGAATGAAGTCGAAGAGTGAAATGACGATGGCGGTGATGGAGAAAAGAGGTGGAAGCTAAAGAGGGGAAGAGACAAGAAACAACACAGTGGATATGCTGGAGGTCCAGTTGCTTGAGGACGGTAGTGGTGCTGTAAATAATTTCTTAACCAACAATTTTCATAGGCGCAGCAGCACGGGAGAAAAAAAAAAAAAAAAAAAAAAGACACTAAAGGACGATGGTTCATTCAGGCTAAGGATTAGAACCAAAGACCCAGTTCCAGGTTGGAAGAAAAGTGGGCAAACTGGGTGGCCAGCCAACCAATTTAATACTGTATTCTATGCCGTAAAAACCCTGCAGAGAAGAAGATGCAACTCAAGGAAAAAGATGGTTGGCTGGGCCTCCTGTCAGTCAGGGATACCACGCGAGGCTGGTGAGGCTGGTTGGTTTACAACCATCATTTGATGGTGAGTTGGTCTGTTCAAATTAACAATTGATAATGGTCTCAGAATTGAACTCTTCCCTTGCCGACGGTAATTGAAAAAGTGGGAAGATGCTGTTGTGCCTTGGAATCATTCCACTACCATCCATGGATCTTGCCAGCGATGTTCCTGAGGTGCCGTTTCCCCAAGTTTCTATTCTGGGACATTTGGTTGCCTGAGCCTTGAGGAACCACCATCCAACGGGTTTCTCCGCCAATGAGTCTTTCGCTCCACCTGGATCTAAGCTGGAGCTAGTAACCTTGTTAACAAACAGCCAACATAACAAAGAACATCTTTTAACAAGAGAATAAATAATAAAGAGCGAAGAAGTGGGACTTATAGATTATATCACTAGTAATATACCTATTGATTGAAACAACTTCAACCAAACTATCTATCATAGCTCCTGAATTCTGCGTACGTCTGTGAAACCATGACTGAATGGAAACTGTCACAGCCTCCGACTGCAAGCCGCCACTGTGACATCGACTTTTTGAAATTCTACGCTGACTGGTTGCCGAGGAACATACTATATAATCGCGCCTAATTAGGTATCCATGATGAATGTGCCTTCCTGCTGCCATACACTTTAAACCTACACGAGGTGATAACATGCAAAATTAATTGCCCGGCTTAGAAACAGAAAGAAAAGAAAAAGAGCGAAATAAGAGAGAGAGAGGATGCGCGAGAGAACAAGAAAAGTAAGGGAAACAAAGAAATCAGAGAGTAAACATGGATGCATACTTACAACCAAGGGATTGGAGGGTCGAGGCAGTCAGGGTTTTGTCCATTCAATGTACAGAGAGTAATTACAAGTACTGTACTCGGGACAGGCCATGCATGCATCATCCAATTTAACCTTATCCCTCATAGAACAACTACCGAGTCCTTCGCTTGAGAGCTAACAACTCATTCAAAATGATTAATTGAGATACTGTACTGCATCATACTCCTATGCACATTTTGCCCCAAGACATCAATTGAAGCTCAGAGATATCCCCCTACACATGAGGACAACCCACCCACACAGACGCCATGACATATCAGCCCAAGACACTTCTGTACAACATTATGCATATCCTCCAGGAAAGTATACCAGCTTACTTCAGTTGCACTCTGTAGTGCATATACAGACAGACGTGTTGTCTTGAATCTACCCAGCCACTGTTGTTTCACTGTCTCGGAGCTGGATCATCCCTTGCTTCGCTTGTGTTCGCATACGGGAATTAAACTATGATCTTCTTCCTTGTCAGAGGAAAGTTCCAGCCATTTTGGAAGCGCGAGAAAGAGCGAAAAGGGGACTCAAAGAGCAAGCTTTTTACGGTTGTTATCTAATATTGTAAAGGTAGTTGCCTATCCTTTGCATGCCTATAGACCATGGAAGCTTTCAACATACGTCCTCAATATCTAAAACCTTGCCATCATGCTCACCCAGATCTAGTTTTAAGGTCCGGCCAAACAGCTCGAGCAGCATCTCAAAGCAGACTTTGCTGATGGCGGGGTCATACCGCCCCTTGCTGAGCTCATCGCGAATGAATGCGTCTATCGGGCAATATTGTCAGTCAACCCGATACACTGGAGCTAATGTCCTGTCCGAATACAATGTGCAACATACGCTGGGCCCAAGCCACCTCGTAAAAGCTAAACAAGACACCCTTGTCATGAAGCGTCTTGCGAATCAAATCTCTTCCTTCCGGTGGAACATGATTATCGTTCTTCCCGAAAATCTGCAACATCCCGTTAGACTACTGCACCACTTAACCCTCCTCGGGCAAAATAACCACAACGCTGAGACTCCCTCGAAGCGAATAGCGTCGTGTGGGATAGGGAGGCCTTACCATGGCTAATTCGCCCTTAATATCTCCTGCCCTGGCTAAGCTATCGTCATTTTTACCGGCGGCAAGGGTCTTGCTGTGGATGTCTGTTGCAAAGTAGCATACTGCCGCCTGCACTCGGCTGTCCAACGCACAGCGGTATGCGAGATGGCCACCAAGGCACATACCCGTTGCACCTACACGACCATTGCACGTGGGCAGTGACAAGAGATAGTCGACGCACAATGATGCATCCTCGTCATAAGCAGCTAGTTTCTATACTCCAGTCAGAGGGGCTCACCCTTGTACTTCTCCAATGGTCTAGTCAGTTTATACTATACCTTGGTGATCTTCCACTTATTCCCATTATCTGTGTCCTCGGCATTGTATTCCAATGGCTCTGGACCGGTGAATTCGTGATAGCTAGAGGGAGCAACGCAGATATATCCTTGACCCGCGATTTGCCTTGCAAACCGTGCAACAGGCCCAGTCACTATAGAGCTTAGACCAATAGTAAGGTATAGGGAGATGATGTGCCGTTTTTTTCCCTCTCTCTTTCTCTAGGACGACATACCTTGATAGATCTCGCTGAATACCACTACACCAGGGAATCGGGCCTTTGGATACCCAGGGATAGTGGGATGGAATACATAGATACCTTCGTAGGCGCTGTTATGTCAGCCATATCCTTTTGAAAGCCCATCCTCAGTCTGCAAATTTAATTATAAACATCAATTGCGGGAAAGCGTCTCACACATGCTTCCATTCCCATCCGCCTTGGTTGGTACATCGTGGAAAGACTCTTGGATCAGCATCTTTAGTTAAGGCGTCCGGTGAACTGTACGGCTAATTGCGGTCACGAATTCTAATTAAAGTGATCCGAAGGCTAAATCACAATGGAGGACCTAGCTTACGAGGACCAACAGACATCGTTGTTCAACTGCGGGGACATTGGTCGATAAGACCGAGAGATCGGGTCATGTGACTTGATGTGCCATAAGGATACCTTATCAAGCTCTCTCACAACCTGAATTCAGGAAAGCCGTCTTTGAATGCTTTCCTATCCTGGGTGGTGTATAATACTAAAGTATTGCCTTAGACTTGAATGTTTACCTAAAATTCTCCGGAGACTGGTGGCAACAGACTACAGCCGAACATTCAAGCAAGATACGTCAAGGCACGACAAGAGATATTCATAATCACGAATGTAAGTACCCAGTCGAGCTTCTCGGTTTCATCTTTGACACTGTGTGGTATTGTATATGTATAAAATTTTGCTCAATGATCATTCCTCGAACGTTATTTTGGAGGGGTGCATATCTGTATTAACCATAAATACCACCAAGGTTTGGGAGATTAGATAAAAATAAGAAAAGAGGGAGGGGAAAGGTTAAGTAGGAGGAAAAAGCGTCCAAAAAAAATAGCAGACCCAATAATTTACATCGAATGGTATACATTAAATCTGAATCAAGGTCGGGAACTCATTGCGAGGGGAATGGAAGTGGATGCTCAAGCTTCAGGATAATCACCATTACTGGGATTCTCAGCAGAGCTGGCATATGAATAATTAAAAAACATACTAGACCGTTCTTTGTAGCAATAGATCTGTGAGGCGGGATACTCATAAGTGCAACGTTTCAAGCGTGGCCCTCTGAAGAGGCAGCTAGAAGGCCTTGGATATGTAAGGTACTTTCCTCAGAACACATACTACATGGCAAGTTAGCCCGCGTGGTCGATAGCGGAGGATCCAAACAAACTATACTTACAGGGATAAACAGGTAAGGGACCCGCCTCTCATATTCCAACCAGGCTTCGCCGTACTTGTTCCGACAGCGCTGGATATCTCGCAAGGCACGGTGGGAAATCATGCATGCGAAGAAGACGGGATAGAACCAAGGGAATGGGCTATTGAAGCCAGTGATAAGGCCCCAGTTCAACGCGAAGTAAAGATCGCAGGTGTAGTGGATCTTACGCGCCTTGCCATCTGTCCTTGTGTCAGTTGAAGGTCACTGGCGTTCGCAATCGAATGTCAGAAGACTGAGTCACTTACACCAGCCGTCAACCAAGATCTTGGAACCATCTTCGGCTGTGATGGTTTTGGGATTCTCCACTGTTTGCCATGGAAGCTGAGGGAACGTATTCCGGAAGACCATAGTTCCGCGCTCCTGCTGACGGAAACGGTTCTTCTGGCTGTTGGTAGTATCCCAAACCCAATACACGAAGAGATAAGCAGCGTAGAGGAACACCAGGAAGAAGCGGTTCCAATGATAGGTTGCCGGAGCATGGCTTGCAAGGTAGATCGTGCAGTGACAATAGCTTAAGGGCACGCCAGCAAGATTCCAGAAAATCAGCATGAAGCCCCATTTCTCGTAGTACATGTCCCTGTCTCGGTGTCAGCCAATTGACTCATCCTCTCTCCGCGGCGGACAGGACAACGCTTACCAGGTTGACACTATGCACTCCTCGCCCTTAGAGCAGGCGTTTGCATACAGAAAATGGGCCATCAAAAGAAAACCAATCTCACCGGAGATATAGCCGTACACTTCATACTGTCTGGCGGCAGCACCCATCGTGACAAAAAGGAGGATATACCAAGGGAGGCGAACTTCGAAGAACATCTTGAAATCCAAGATTCCAAACATCCGGGGATTAAGTTCGGCGCCCATGAAGAAGTCGTAGATGGGATAGCCAGTCATGCGATGCTCAGCTCCACGAGCCAAAGCCGAGAAGTAGGCAATGAACGATACCAGGAATCCCGAAAGGATGGCGACACTCATGAGAGGGCCAAACTCATCGATGATAGTATATAGTTTGAAGATGCCCGTGGCATGAAGCACCAAAGCCAGCATAATGCTAGTGTAAAAAGACCACACGGCAGAGCAATAATATGGCAGTTGCTTTCCTCCGAGGTGCGGTAGCGGGCGGCCCATAACAGTAATGCCGGGCAGGAGCAAGTAACAAGCACCCTCGAAAAGGAAAAACACCCAGTAGATGGTCCATGCCTTAATAGAAGGGAAAGCGCCCTCGTAGACCAAGCGGCCCAGGTGAGCGATGAAGTCCGATGTGCTTTGCCCAACCGCGGCGCGAGGAAACTTGCCATCGTAATAGACGGCGCCAATCCACATATAGAACATCAGTAGCGGAAATCCAACCATCATCGACAGCACGCCTAAGGAGCCACCAAATTCAAAGTGTCCGCTGTAATCAACTTTGGGGTCCCTGCCCTCTTCCCAACCGTCAACGATTCGAGGTTTCTTCTCGGTCGAAGTGAGGTGTCCATTAGTCGCAACTGTCTTCGGTTCCTCCTCCGAAGTGTTCTCGGCCTGGACCTTTCCAGAGGCGCGTCGTCGAGCCGCCGCCTTGGACTTGCTCGTAATATCAGTCGCCGAGTCGGATGCATCGTCCGTATTTGTCTCCGGTGCCAAAGCGCTGCTACGGGTAACTCGACGTCCGGGGGTCTCAATGAAGCCAGGACGCTCCATTTTCCTGGCAATGGAAGCAATTGGTCAGTCAACAGGCCAATTTTGATGCGCGCATTTCCAAAAGGACGAATAGCACGAAGGGGTGTAGAAGGGATCCATGGTGTCGCAAAAGTCCTTTTGTTTATTTTGCTGCTTTTCCATCCCCTTTAAACAGCGAAAAGGCCTACTTACTTGGGGGTTTTCCCTGTCTGGGAGCGCGTGATGGTCATGATTTTGTAACCATATAATGGCTAGAATAATAGAGAATGGGGTTGAGAGTGTGCAAGAGGGCAATTGAGGGGGAAATAATGAATTGGTGCGAAAGGCGAGGGCGAGGGAGAAGGAGGGAGGGAATGTTTTTGGTGGTCAAATAACAACAATCCATTAACTTGGTTTAATTGGTACCTTACCCTCCCGGGTAAGATTTTCGGCCATTCATCGTCCGTATAGCGTCCCCATACTGTAGGTACCTAACTTATTAAGTGGTACACTTACCTACTGTACCAGTTTACCCCTCGATACGGCAAGTTCTAAGTGCTTATAGGTGCTTATAGCTATCGATCTGGGCATGGTCATTCACTGCCCAGGTTATCTAAAAGTATCGTAGGCCACTGCACATTCATTTGTAACGTATGATATACCACTCACGATAGCCTATGCACGAGCTGGCTCTTGTAACAGATCAGAAATTAATATGAAATCACATCTGAATATTTCTTCTATTATGCGTTTCATATATACAGAAAAAAAGAAGAGAAAAAAATACTACTGATCATAAGATACTGGTAATAATCATATACCTTTGACAACATGCAAAAATGATCAACCATCTGACTCCTATGTATGGTACCTCCCAGAAGTGCACTTCAAGGTCGCCGCCCACACTCCTAATGTGAAGCATGTAATGTCTAAACACTAAAACAACTGACCATAGATCTGGAAGCGGAGGGATTTATAAACGGGGAAAGGCCACGGAATGCAATATCAGGGACAAGCGCTGATCTCCTCCATTTCATGCACCCCTCTGGATGTTAGTCGACATGAGTGTTATTTTCTTGTTCTTTTTCTTCTTCCCACCAGTGGAAGAAGAAGTATTATTTCCAATTGCAGCTGTTTGAGCTAACAGTTCGTGTTCTTGTTGTGCCAGCAGATCTTCCTCCCACCCCTCAAGCCAACCATCAGAAGGTGCAGTCCCTGCCTGTGAACTTGCTTGCTGCGTTAACGATGGCAAAGCAGCCGTCCCCCATACGGTGCGGGACCCTGGAGGGCTGGTTGAGGGCGAAGCGGAAGCTCCAGGCTGTGAGGAAAGAGGGGGCGATGTGGAGGGGCGAAAGTTTGAGGGACCAGAGCTCGATGCACCGCTCGTTAATGGTTGAAAATCATGGTCGAAGAACGGGGGATCACTGGGATTAATGCTTGACCTCCTGTTTCGACGAACTGCAGCCCAATGTTTCTCATCCTCTTTCTCTGCGCGAACCCTATCCTTTTCTTCGCGGACCTCTTTCTCCCTGTTTCTCTTCCTTCTCTTCTCCGTTTCTGTGGCAAAGAGTTCTAGAATCTCTGGCCCGACCACATCTCTCCAGTCACACTCAAGAAAGCTTACTTCACACCCTTGCGGGAGATGACCGAGGTACTTGACTCGCTTTCGGAGCTCATCGTCAACAATATGGCCGGTGGAAATATGTTCAACCCGAGGGAGAATAGCCGCGGGGAACAGAGAAAAGTCGCCGAACGCAGCTTTGAGAATGCGAATATCTAGAGGAGAGAGGTAAAATTGAGGTAGTGCCTGATAGAAATAGAAAGGGTGGTCAGGTGGATGGGGACCGTTTGTTTCTCTAACTTGGTCAGCCCTACCGGTCCCGGGATCTCTCTGCTTGGCCTTCCTTCCGGGCGCATGGTCGAGGCTAATACGATCTATGGCCTCTGTCACACGATCCGTCTCACCAGGGGTACCAAATGTAGAAGTTGTCAAGTCTGGTGTGCCACCGGACTGCATAGACTCTGTAGTAGAACCAGTCCTTCCCGATTCAAAAGCATGTTGTGATGAACGCATTGTCCCAGCTTCATCCTGCGGCGACTGAACTGGAATCGACTCCTTCCGTGGCATAATCGCTGTAGGCTGTTGCAAAGTCTCGGGTGGGTTACCGATCCCCTGGAGCTTTGCTTTGGCGTCATTGATGGCCGCAATAGCTTTTCGGGTCCATGTGGTCTCATCGCCGAATAATATCTTGTCTTCTGCTTCCTGGCGGCGGAGGTCTTCTATCTCATTATCGTACTGGCCAACCATGTAGTCTTCGCCGCCTTTCATAATGCGAGCATAATCAGCAACCTCCGCGGCATGGTACCATGGGATATCTTCATCTGGCCCAATACTTTCCGCCCCGTCCCGTGGCAATGCCAAAGTGCTTTTTGGTTCTCTTTTCACTAGTCTTAGAACAACATCGCCACCCTCAAAAGGTAGGTCACATTCTTGACCACGGAACCATCGCACAGGACGTGTTTCCGTGATATATATGGTGTCCCAACAGATAGGGCATTTTTGCCATCGCGCCTTCTTCTCAAGCGCCGGATTCTTCTCATCGGTTGAATGCATGTACCGGATGAGGCAAGGAAGGCAAAATATATGGCCACAACGGGCCATTCGAGGTGCTACTGGTGTGGACAAGCAGATCGGACAGCTGGCAGACTGAGTCTGAGCTGAGACTAGAACTTGAAGCACGGAATCCCAGTCTAAGTGGACATCGGCATTGGCCGCCTGTGCATGGTAACTTCGGTTCGGTGTCACAATAAATCGATAGTTTGCGTGAACGTAGCGAGCCTTGTCCATGGCGTGGTATCCGGACCCTAGCCCCGAAGACACATATCGACGAGCATTTCGTGGTGGGGGATGATACTGAGGACGAGGAGGAAGTGAAAAGTTCATCAGATGAGTGATGGATGTTTGTCCCTTGCGGCTATTTGTGGACTTCATGATGGCCTGTGCATTATTACGCTGGTTAACTCACTTTGGCTAACACTGGAAAGCGTGGAGATGGCTCGGGGGTGACCCACAGACTCGCTATACTCAACATCATCTAGCAGGCGAGGTTGTCTTTGCCGTTTGTGTTGGTTTTTCCGGGATTGATTGTTCCTCGGGGTGCTTATATTCCTCGAAGCCAAGCCTGCTCCAAAACTGCCAGAGCCACCCGCGCGTCTTTGAGAACCGCTGTCAAACGAGGAAGTGGAGTGGTATGTCGCAGAGATGGACTGATTTGGGGTGTTGGCCGCTTTGGAAGGGGTCGAAATCTGTCCAGGATTGGACGACATCTCTCTTCTATCCTCCAACTTGATAAGATATCCTCCTACCGGGGGGGGAAGAGTGAAAGTACTGATTGAAAGGATGGCGTGGAATTGAGTCTTAATGTCGCGACAACAGACTCACGAACGATATCAAGGGTTCAGAGCCAAAAGAGAGAATAAATATACACTATCATCACAGCGAGAACCCCGAAGGGCAGCACTAGGAGAGGAGAAGCACCAGATATCCTGATCCTTCTCCTGCCGAGAGAAAGGGAAACGATCTTTAGGAGGGGCGAGGTATGTCATTTGCTTGGCGGGCGAATGTGATGGAGCCTCAGGCACGTGCCGCCTGGCCCAAAAAAAACATCATTTCATCTCAGCAGCTCCAACGAAACCCTTCCCGTTGTTCTGCCTGCCTGCGAGTCTAGTTCGCCTCTTTCCCCTCCACCCTTTCTCTTTCTCCCATATTGCTGGTTCCTCGGATATCTATCTGAGGTATAGTCACATCTAGCTTGTTAGCCACGAAGTGTCCTGCGTCCGGTGAGTCTCCCTTTTGACTCCCCTCTTGTCTCTACTCGAGATCGCGAATCTTCCCAACTGACGGTCTCTCCCCTTCAGACTTCCACAGGACCACCAGCGCCAAGCTTTAGCCGACGATTCTTAATCCTACCTCGCGGTCACCAGCCTCGAAGTTAGGATGGCCGTATAGACCGGTGGACAGACCCGTCGTTCTGGTTTCTCCTGTTTCACATCATATGGCTCCCATTGAGGTAACGCGTGGCTGAATAGTCGAGGCGACTTTCCAACGTGCCTAGACATGATGAACCCTCATCTGCCCGCAATGCCCCATGGGCAGCCACCCATGTCTGGTCCCCGACGGCAGCAAGATATTCCTTACTCTACAGGCGGCCCCAATATGCGCTCTCCCGCATACATGTACCCTCCTCATATGAACGGCCATCTTCCTCCCGCCTATACTCCGCAGCAATATCAACATTGGTACCCTCCTTACCCCCAAATGCAGCCTCCTCCCCGTCCATTTCAACCGCCATATCCACCGATGTTTGTTTCCACTTACCCTCCTCAACCTGCTATGGCTTCGGCGCCTATCCCGCCCCCATCGCTCCCCATGCTTCCGAGGACTTCAACCCCCCTTCAATCCACTATGTCTCCTCCTGTTGGGCCCGCACCGGCTCCGATAAATATGCCGACGCAATCTCCTGCTGTCCTCCCCATCCACCCTACGCATAGCCCTATTATGTCTTCGCCTTCTGCCCCAGCCCCCGAAAAAGCTCCTACGGCCCCGGCTCCTGTAGAACCCTTCCGTGCGCCAGTAAGTCGCCTTCTAGTTCCTTTGTTAAAACACTTCATTTCTCACCAGCGTTCTAGCTCCCTTGGCTCTCCGTTCCAGACCGCCCTTTCCCCGCCCGTGTGCTCCGCAGACGCCGGAAAAGCCGCGCCTTCCAATCTTCTTCTGTTTCGGTTGAGCTGCCTGCAAAGGAAGCCCAGTATGACGGTCTTGATGAAAGAAAAGGTGAGGTAAAGGGTGTCGAGTCGCATATCCAGACCTCTTCTGAACCGCAAACGCCAACCCTGTCTGTGGCACCGTCCGTTGCGAATTCCACACAGCCCACCACTCCGTCGTCAGTTGTTCTATCTTCTGTTCGTCCTCAATCGCAATCCAAAGACCCAAAGCCAGCAGTTCCAGTTGTGCCCGTTGTGCCAGTTGTCCCAGGTCCTAAAACTCCGCGTCAAGGGTCGAAAGGCGACACCAGCCGTTTAGGCGAAACGCCAAAATCTTTTGGGACGGTTACCAATGTGGCAAGTGGACCAACCGAAGGGGCTTCTACCGAGCGCCCTGCGGAGTTAGTAGAAAGTGTTGCTTCAGCACAGCCGACCAACCCAGCTTCCCCCACTCCTACAGCACCGAAGTCTTGGGCGGATATGGTTCGAGCCAAGAACCAATCCAAAGTCGCGGGCGCCACCACTGCCCCGTCTGCTGTATCGAACGGCGTGGTAAAGCACAAGAGTGAATCTCTTGCAGATGTTTTGGTGAACCTGGGTGATGATGTCTCCCAGTATAGCGACAAAACCGCTTTCCTTGAGCCCCGGGGCCTCGTAAATACCGGGAATATGTGCTATATGAACTCTGTACGTATTGGCAATAATTGCAAGCGAATAGTTCCCCGCTAACCTCTTGACACAACAGGTTCTTCAGATTTTGGTTTCTTGTGTACCTTTCTATCAGTTTTTGGACCATATTGGACGACGAGCATCGCATAGCTTCCAGAGTGATTTTCCGATGATTGACGCTTTGTAAGTGTCACCCTCTTTCTAGCTAAAGATTGATACTGACTACATAATTTCTCAGAATTATGTTTATGAAAGAGTTTCGCATCATTGACGCTGCTCACTCCGAAGAGCAGTTGAGGTTAAGATTGAAACCAAATGAACTTGAGCAATATGGCGAGTCTTTTATTCCAGAGTTCGTGTATCAGGTGATTAGGCAGTTACCGCGCTTTCGAGACATGCGCGTATGTTCTTCTCTTGGTTGGACAGAAATGTGCTCAGCAGGCTAACTTTCAAACAACAGCGAGGCCACCAGCAAGATGCTCAAGAGTTTTTGGGGTTTCTCTTGGAGGAGATGCACGAAGAATGTGCTCGCGCCGCAAAAGATGCACCGACAAAGACCGATGGTGCACCATCTCTAAACGAGTCGCCTGCGGCAGACGAGGAATCTGGTGGTGGGTGGATGGAGGTTGGCCATAAGCAAAAGTCCGCGGTCACAAGGTCTTCTGGTCACATGAATTATGAATCTCCCATTACGAGGATCTTCGGCGGCAAAATCAGGTCTGAATTCAAAGTACCCGGTAATAAGACCTCCGTGACTTTGGAGCCTTATCAACCATTACAATTGGACATTGGCTCGCCTGAGATCAATAACATCATTGATGCCCTCAAGAGATTGACGAAGCCAGAAAGCATTCAAGGAGATTTTAACTCTTCACGTGGCCCTAATGTCACGGCAACGAAGCAAATCTTCATTGACAACCTGCCACCCGTTCTTATTTTGCACCTGAAACGCTTCCAATATGATAGTGTCACCCATGGAACCCAGAAAATCTGGAAGAAAATTGGATATCCTCTCGATTTGGAGATTCCCCGCGAGGTGTTCCCGCCTAACAGGCGTAATATCATGATGGCCCAGGGTGGACTGCCCAAGTACCGACTCATTGGCGTCATCTACCACCACGGTAAGAACGCAAGTGGTGGTCATTATACGGTAGATGTTCGTCGCCAGGATGGCAGTGAATGGATACGCCTTGATGACACTGTCATTCGCCGTGTTCGAAGCGAGGATGTCGCGGAAGCTGGTGGTGAAGAAAACCCCAAGCTGCTTGCCGCGGCCCTTGAACAGCATAAACATGACACCACCAATATCTATGAACAATTTGATGATCTAGAGCAGTCTGATAATGAGAGAGGTTGGAGTCAGGTCAACGGAACTGGCTCTGGTGGTCACTCGAGCAAGAAATCTACCTCGGCCGTTACCAACGGAGCTTCAGCAGCAACTTCGGGAGCTCGGACGCCAATTGGACGGTACGGATCTAAGGACAACAAGGTTGCGTACCTGTTGTTTTACGAACGCATTGCATGATTTTCGAGGAGCGTGCAAGAGGAAGCTTCAACACGATTTCCTGCCAAAGAGAACCAGAAAAGCCCGAGTTCTCAACTTACATTGTTTCTTTTCATTATCTGCGAAGGCAGGTCATTTCACATTTGATTACACCAATGCTGCTTAATGGCATTCATGATATGGTGTTAATTTTGTCATCACGTATTATCAGAGCTATCTAGCTTAATGCGTCTTGTTGGTTGTTTGCTGTGACAACTGCGGCGATCGACTGCCTATCTGAATACAGACACGCTTACAAAGACCACTAGTTACAAAGGAGCCTGGGCCTGTCTTCTTTGACTATTGAACCATCTTTGCAGCTTCTCGACTAATTGCTTACTGTTCGTTTTCCCCAGTATTTTTACCATCAAGTGTCTTGCAACTTATACCTGATTGCCCTCCACTTTACTCCTACATTTCCTTCCAATGGTGTACGTGATGATTTCTATGCACCGATATATTCTCCATTTTCTGCTTTGAGTCTGTATTTAGGTGCTGTATCTGGTGGGATCTTGCGCTGATATATACCCAATTCATTCGCATAGCCCTTGATTTGCTTCGCAGATGTACGTGGGCTTTTTATGTGTGGGCGTGGCACGGGATTATAACGATTGCATGAATTTTCTTTGCCATAGACATGTTGATACAGAGGGCAGGTGATTGTCTGATGGGGTTCTTGGTGTGGTTGGCTGCTTACGTTCGGAGACGGGTATTCGGATGATGCTCGAGTGACGATGGATCATGGCATGTATCGCCTTGAATTGAACTAACTGTGTATCGATGTCTCTATCTTGCCATTTCTTATTCTTTCTACTTCCCCTCCCATTTTCTCTACCTCTACCATTTCCCTATCATTTTTTTTCCTTGTTATATTAATGACGAGTTATGGCGGATGCTTTGCTGGTGGTAAATGCAGGACGACATAACGGTAGTGTTAAAAAGAAAAGAGCTAGGATGGAGTTTCATGAAGACCTAAAAGCGTTGCTCTAGGGAATCCTAAAAATTTTTGTTATAGGTGGTCCACTGTAGTGATGATAGATCTATCAATGAGGAAAGAGCATTGGATGAAATCTATAATTGTATAGCGGATCTATTCCGTCATTAACTGTATCAACCAGAGGTACAGCCGAGGGACGATTGGTGGCATTCATAGTCTCTGGTGAATCTCAAAGGTCTATCGTTGTTTTAATAACCTAGAATCAGCAGTAGAGTTGACAAATCAAATAGCAGCAGCATAAGGATTTCAATCGTGTAAAAATGGAGGATGAAGAGTTTCACATTGTTTAATGGTTTCTCAGTATATACGCAAAATCTCGAATATACCACAGTGACACTTTTTCAAGCCAAAATTAATATCAGAGCAACACCTGTAGGGGTTCGGTACGGAATAGCCATATCGATCGGCAGGCTAGACTGACACCAGGAGATCAACGATGATCCCCTGCTAGTGTTGCGCCGCCCGAAACAATCTCGTTTTCATTTTCGATGGATACCAGATTGACAGGTCTTTCAGGTTCGCCTTCATAGCCTGTACCTAATTGTTGCTGATCGGCTGAGGACTGGATTCTGACGACGGGCCGGCCTATCTGCAAAACAGTGGATCGGGGTGCACCGGGTCGTTTACGCCCTCGGTTATTGTCTTGAGTTGCAGTGCTGTGGGTATGTTGGATGTTCGCGATAGGGACGGGCTCTGCCTCGGTCGTGGAAGCGGAGCTGAGTGCGTGAGAGATGGACCGCGGAAGGTGGTATCCCGCTTTCACCAATGGTATAGAAAGACCATGTACAACCTGTGCGTCTGTCAGACAAGTTGGCTCAACAAGAGGTTCAAACTTAGCTTACAATGCTGCAGATGACCAGAAACCAGACAACGACGTCGACAGCCTCGGAGACCTTTTGTGCATCATCCCGGACCTTGCCATCAACTATAATTCCTTGCAGAAACTCTCGGCTGACCGACAGATAAAATATGGCACCAACACCGATGGGGCCAAAAAAGCCAACGAAGGCTGCTTGAAGGAGGTTCTCGATTTGGCCGATATACTTGTGCATTGCAAAGATAATCGGCATTCGACGAACGAGCAGGATCAAGACACCCAAGAAAATTAAACGATAGATTGGAATGATATCATTTTTCAGAAAGGAGGACCATGGACAGACTGCACCAAACCACATGAAGATCGCCAAGTTCAAAAGCATATCGATGGTTGGCTGCAACGAATCGTCCATCGTTTCGAGACGGAACCAGTCACTACTGAAGTCAGCATCAGGTCGAAGTTTAGTGGATCGGGGGTTGTTACTCCTGAGTAAAGACGTTTCCTGCCACGAAGCAGGCCAAAAGATCATCCGTTCCAATCATGCCACAGGTACCCACGATGAAAAGCTACAGTTCTGTGTCAGTAGTTGCTGGATGTTCATAGGTAATAGACATACTGCAAGGGCGATAGCGAAGACAAGGAAACTCTCTCGATCGACATAACGCTTCTCTTCGGCCCAGTGAAGCAATTCCCTGGAAACCCAGCCGACAGTGATCCCATATACAACACTTAATACCACTGTGTATGCCCAGGTCTCGTAGAACCACAGACCCAAGGCTTTCCCAGCACCCCCATTATACCCTTCTCCTCCCATACCAATGTATTTCATAAGATACATGGCGAAAAACAAGAAGGGATAGCCAAGACCATCATTGGCTCCTGACTCGGCGACTATGATCCTCTGGAGGGGTCGAGGAACATTCTTGTCCGCAAATTTGCCTTTTACAATCGAGTTGGAAAGCACTGGGTCGGTTGGGGTGACGCATGCGCCAATTACAAGAGCATGGAGAAACTGGAAGTTGGGGATCATAGCCCACACGACAAGGCTGCTACATAGCCACATGGCAGCCATGCCAGGGCCCAGTAGTAGCGATAAGCTTTTCCATTCTATTTGCAGGTAGCGTTTCGGAAGTTGAACTCCGGCAAGTACAAGCTGAACTCCAAGAACTAACCTGGTGAAGTACATTGTAATTTCCTCCAGATTTTGTTCGGAGCCAAGCGCATATTCCTTGGGCCTGATGAAATTGGCCGCATGGGGAGAGAAGATAACCCCCGCCAGCAATGAGATTACTGCAGGTGTCAGTGAAAATTACTGTAACAAGTACCAAGAGTGAACGAACATGCTTCAGACATATAGAATCGTTCCTTGAACAGGTAAGATACTAAGCCGAAGAGAGAAATGAATCCCCCTAACGTCGCACAGACGATGTTGAAGTTGATCAACGCAAGAGTCGGCATGATGTCCCTTGCACAAGCGTAAGAAAATCTCGATCACCGATAGCCCGGAATGCAGCTGCGGGGATATTACAGCGGCAAAGAGGTACGTCTAAGTACCTCAAGACGAAAAGTCGGTAAACCAGTGACTGGTAGTCACAGACTAAAAGAATTGATCTTCAGTTTACAGCGCAGAACAATAACGCGGCTGTTTAATTCTAGGTTGATAAGGTAACAAGCCTGTGTTATTCAACCATAGTATAGGTCTGTCCGTCTGAAGAAGTCACTGTCATTGGTGAGGGTCCGAATTTCGTCCACGAGAGACTTGGAATATGCTGTGCGCGTGGCAGACACACTTGAAGCTGCACTTGACAGGTCGGTGACTACCGCACACAAGGCGAACCGGAGCGACAAACTGAACTCCTATCTGGCAAACAAAGAAAGATGCGCAATGTAGAGCTTAGTCTACAGTTAAACCCGGGCCAAATAGTGCTCGATCCTGTTGTTAATGCGGAGGAACAGTGACTCTTGAGTACATAAGTGGGGAAATCGAAACCAAACTACGGAATAGAAAATTTGCGGACGATCACGTTTCTCGCCTTATCCCTAACGGGAAACAGATGGCATCTACTGAGTAATCTACTAAGATACATTCTGGCTTCGGGAAAGTTTCAACTTGAATGATATATGTGTGATTCGATTTATATTGTTTCTCTCATTGGGTTAAGTTATGTATTTCCATCCCGGGGATATCTTCATGCTGGTGTGTCAGTTCCCGTACAACTTCAGAAAGAGATAGGAAGAAACTAAATGAATAAATAAAGGACACACACAGAAGTTAACGCAAGAGTCCTGACTCCGTGAAGACAGTCAACAAAGCATAATGGTCATCATATGAGAAAAGAGTTCAGCGAGGAAAGAACAAGGTGGTGGTGAAAGAAAAGAAAAAATAAATGACGCCTTTCGTTTATATATCATCATCAAACACTTCGTCTGGGATGTTCTTGACTGCCTCCAAAGCTGCCGCCTTTTCAGAGACTCCCCGCTGAGCTCCATTAACAGCCAGGCGGTCGGCTGCCTCATTGCCGGGATCAGAACTATGCCCTTTCACCCACTGGAATAGTGTCTTAACTTTGAGCTCATTCCGCTCCTCGATTTTTATCCGTATCGATTCAACCAGATCTTTGTTCTCAACGGGTTTGTTATCCGCGGTCAGCCACTTATTACGCTGCCATTTGAGATACCACACCGTCACGCAGTTAATCGCATATTGGCTATCTGTAAATATTGTGACATCCCGATGCCGTGGAGCTATGTCAAGGGCTCGAAGGATGGCTGTCAACTCTGCGCGCTGATTCGTCTGGCGACTGCCTTTGAGGGGCTCTGAGACATTTCTGCTAGGAAAGGTAGCATCAGTAAGGTGACAACCAAGGGGTTTGAGGAAGCGCCAGCGGGGAGAAAGAGAGAGACAAACCTATTGTCGCCGGGTCCGAAGTAAACACCAACTCCCGCCGATGCCAGCGCTCTACCATTCTTTAGCGCGCTACCATCCGTATAGATTCGCAACATCCCGGGAGGGCCAGTTGCCTTCGTCTTCGTTGCACTTTTCTGTTCCTTCAGTTTATAGACCACCTTCCCTGTCTTTGGGTCCAAGAGCAGGTTTGGGTCGAAGCCATCCTCTGCCCCGGGAGGCAAGGGGCCATCACCCGGCTCCATCGGCACCCCCTGCTCGCCCTTCGGGGTGTCACTCATAATCCCTGGTGCTCCAGAAAGCTTCTGTATCTCCGAGCTGTTCCCAGCGAACGAAGCACCATTGGAATTGGATTGGCCCATTTTCACAAATTCCTCTGCCTCCTCCCTCGTGGCAAACTTCTTGTATCGCGGTCGTGCAAACCCTTTGATTTGTTCCTGGGCCTTTCCCCAGTTAGTGTAAACACCCGGCACCCACCCACGTTGTATACCGTAAAATCGAGTAGGTTCCGCACCGAGCGCAGTGGCGCCAGGCGCCGACGGAGGCTTTGAGCCTGTAAGAAAGGCATTTGCCTCTTCCAGGGTAGGAAATGCTTGAACTGAGGTCTCCGTGAGTTGGGAGGGGCCTCCAAGTCACGACAGCACGATATAGAGGCACTTACACACAGCGCCTTTGTACCCGGTCACTTGGGTCAAGCAATCATTCCATTCATAGTACACGCCCGGTTGATACCCCGCCTTGACTGCATAGTATTTCCCTGCAGATCCCCGCTTGCGCTTGGTTCCAACTGTGGATGTAGGGGTTGACTGTATACTCGGAGATCGTTTTGTGGCAGGACCGGGGGTAGAAGAGGGAGTGGTGTCTGTCATCACGTTGCGCCGGCTGATAAGAGGAGTCGGGAAGGAAATTCTTCGTGGGAGGAGTCTGGACGTTGTTCCAGACCAAGAAATTACGTGTGAATAAAATATTCTTGGCAAGGTCGTCAAGCTTCGTGGGCCGGTAGGATTCAAGGTAAGAATGGAAATTCTCCGCCTGCAGCTCCAAATGGAACTTGAGCGTCCCAGCTTCGGAGCTATCAGACAAACTAAAATGAAACCCGTGGTGATGGAAGAATTTAGGCCTCAAATTTGAATAAATTCCAAACAAAAGCTGTCGCAAAGGAAATATCGAAACACTGCAGTTGTTGTAGATTTAAGGAGTAGTGCGTTTTCTGGAGGGAAAGAGACAAGAGTAGAGGGAGGGAGGGGAGGGAGAGGAGGGTATCCATTTATAGCAATTTCATAGAGTATGAAAAAATACTTGAATTTATCCTTTACTAGAACAATAACTCTGGGTTGAATGCAATAATTTCTTCTACTAACATATCAGGACCATAAGTAATATTTAATTGTGTTATTTCCCGTCATGATGATGAAAATACACAGTTCTTCATGCTCCGCATGGCACTGCACCATGAATTACCATCCATACAATAAATTATTATTATCATCATCATCATCATTTCCATTTTTTTCCCTCGTCAAATCTCATGCGTAAGCTAATAACCTTATATAACGACTCTAACGCATGGATTGAACAGTCCGTTACTGTAAAGCGAGCACTGGGTGTTGTAGTACAGAAGAAAGAGTACCTCTCTTGGACGTATAAAGCCATCCTGATTTGATATTCTATATGGCTCTAGATATACATTAGGTAACTTACTACAGTAAACGCTGTTCACCAAATCTATGAGCCCGCGACGAAGTCTTCCCTTGATTAATTGGAAGCTAACAAACTTACTACACTTACCACATTGCATTCTCTACAAGACTATGTAAGGGAATAAACACATCGTCTTCCCATTTCATTGTGATGACCTATCCCCAGGATCCATACAAGCTTCCGCCTCCTACAGATCTGAGCAATTGAATTACAGGGAATTTATAGGAATTGAGCTGATGATATCTACATGTGTGCCTTAGGAACTGTAGGTGTTGATCAACAGATCCTATAAATAGGACCCATGAAAAGGAGGAATATGGGCTGGGTACCTAAGGGTAGTGAATGAGTGAACACTGGAGTAAACACTCACTCTGCGACTACACGACTGTATTCCAAAACAAGAATCAGGTTTACCAGCACCTTATTGCGCTCCCCTGTGTCTCAATCTTTCTCTTTAAAATGACTCCTCTTTTGGTTCTTCCTTGCAGCCCACAACATTCAACAAGCATACCACTTCTTTCGCCTCGGAGTTCTTCTCGCCTGCTTGTCCTAACTCTTGCAGAGGGGTTTGGAGACAAGTATTCGAGTAAGGCCTGTCTGTCTGTCTGTCTGCCTGCCTGCTGACCACTCTTGGACATTCGTATCTAAGGGGATGTGTCGTAACCTCGTGCCCTAGACTACAAAACTGCAACACCAGGACAGCTACAAGTTTAATCTCACACCTTCGTCCGAGGATTCCTAAGCATAACGGCATACGGCACGGCACGGCTGTCAGGTACAACTTTAGGGGAACTCTTTCGATGCAGGCTAACAGGATTTCCTGGGCCTAGTAACCGCAGACATAATGGACGCGGAAGCAGTGAACAAGGTGAATGATACCAACCCAGAGCCCACTTACTACTACCCGCCGCGTTCAGCGCGGGCGTCTTTCAATATAACACGCGAGTTGCACGTTGCATGCCTCCTGGATGATGTTGACCGGGTCACCGAGCTGCTCTCGATGGGTGCTGACCATGATGCCGTTAGCCACGCTGGCTATACTGCCCTTGATGTTGCGGATCTGCTAAACCGGGTAAACGTTACCAAGCGCCTTTTGGCCCATGTGAACATTCAGGAGAATGGAATGCTTGAGCTCATGTATGCCATCCGTCAGGGCAAATCTACCGTTGTGCGAGCCTTGCTGGAAATGGGTCTTAACGACCAGCTCCGAGACGAAGCGCTATTCCGTGGTGTTTTCCTCATGGCGTGCTACATCGGTACTACCTTTGTCGTCAACGCTCTGGTCAAGTATGGCCCTGGTCTTTTTATCTCTCCTTTCGAAGATATGTTTGTTCAAGTTGCCTTGTTTCTGAACAATACCGAAGTGGCTGATACAATTCGCGATATCGCTGACACTGAACGTCGCAACATGCTCAAAGATGTGGAGGTTTGTGATCTGACAGGAATCTACGAGAATTTGGCGTTCTAGCAGGACTGACAATAGTGTAGGCGTACATGCTTCCCGATTCGTACTTTGATGTGACCGAGGACGCCGACAAGATCTTTTCCGACTTCCTTAATGAAACCAACTCACCCGACTTCGAAGAATTCCTTGAGCAGGAATAGTAGCTGTCGATGCTATCAACTGGTGGCGTTGCTGGGATTTTAAGGGTGGAATGCTATAGGGAAAGCATGGGAATTGGTTACTGAGTATGTCCCAGTCAAAGACCTGAATATCTGAAAATAGGGCTGCGGTGTGTCCACATCGTAGGAGCGGCTGTCAATTGGAATAATCTCGGGCTAAAAAAAAGAAAATTGTACATTTACGGAATGCCGAACGCGGATTAGACTTAAAGTGATGCCAGAAGACCTTCAATAGATAACTAGTTAGCTATTTGGGTGTCAACTTACTCATCAGGTAGGCCCTGCAGGGGTGTCTATACCTCTTGAGTTACGCATACCCTAATATTGAAGTATCCACAGAATATTTGATATGGTGAGTATTGACGCTTAAACCAAGAGTAATCGCTGAGAAACGCGCACCTGACCCCCCAGAAAATGTAGAATTAGTTTTAATTGTCATTTATGCAGTTCATTTGTTCTTGTTTCCGAACCTTAAGTATCTAAACATGCAAGGCTATCCTTTGGGAGAACAAACTGCATTAGTTCTTTACATCTTGTGTCATGGTTAGGCCCACTGAATCTCCTTAGTCCATGACGGCCTGGATCACCATTGCATGCACTTGTCTTTAAGCACTCCCCCTTTCATTCGTGCAGTGGATTCAGGGCTTCCTAGACCAACCCTCCGAAATACTACTACGCCTTGCACCAGAGCGGGGAAAACCACGAACCCCAGCAGCTAACCGGTGTTAACAGTGAGAAGAAGAGCAATGATATTGCACCAATTTATCAATGTGGGCCTTGGCTGGCCTCATTCTGGTCTAACCCCTACCTGGGTTGAAGGGTGGGTGACAGCTGTCGGTCGCACGAAGGTCAAATGACATTCGGCTTATATAGTCAGCATCGAAGGCTGAGCTGAGAACGAACTGCTACTAGACTTCATACCAATGCATTTTGTATTCAAAGACTTAAGTAGCTCAAAGCCTTCCATGATGGGACTCTTCCAGGACCAAGCTGGCACCACTGTGACTGTGACTGTCGCTACCGTAAGTGATCCTGCTTTCCAACCCTAACAAATGTTGTTGCGTTCTGTATATAACACAAGGCTACACATAGCTTGTCCTCTACCTGGTAACCAAAGCAGTCTACAATGTCTTCTTCCATCCACTACGATCCTTCCCAGGTCCAATCAGTCATGCTATTTCTCGGCTTCCCTACTGTTACCATGTGCTGCGAGGTAATTCACCATATAAATATTTAGCCTTCCATGAAAGATACGGTGATGTGGTGCGCATAGCACCTGACGAATTGGCCTTTTCGAACCCTGATGCCTGGAAACAAATTATGGGCACTCACCCCGGAGACGATGAGTTTGAGAAATGGAGACATTTCTACCGCTCTATCTCGATTGCTCCGGTGAGTATCATCAACGGTGATCGTGCTGAGCATAGCGTACTTCGCAGACAGCTATCCCCCGGCTTCTCCGAGAGGTCGTTGCGAGAACAAGAGCCTCTCATCAAGCAATATATCGACCTGCTCATGCTAAGATTACATGAGAACTGTGCGGTGGGTTCAAAGTCTGTGGATATGGTTGCTTGGTACAATTTTACGACATTCGATATTATCGGTGATTTGACATTCGGGAGACCTTTCGGTTCATTGGAGAAATCTAAATACAATCCGTTCATTCCGATGCTTCTCAAATCTTCGCACCTATGTGGCGTGTTGTTCTGCATGAGCTTCGTTCCATATCTCCAGGAAATGACTCTGGCCCTGATGCCCAAGTCAATCCTGAAGGGGTTCCAACGGCATAGAGAGATATCAATAGCCAAACTGAACGAGCGAATGAGGCTTGGGCGCGAGCGTAACGACCTGATTGAAGGGCTTCTGGGGAGAAACGACGAACTGGTAAGCCCTGCCTCTGAGAACCTTGAGTTGCCGTTGACACAGGAATAGGATATGGATGTAGATAAACTCGAGGCAAATAGTACAGTTTTGCTTATTGCGGGATCTGAAACCACGGCGACATTGCTCTCTGGTGTTACGTATTTACTCTTAAGGAACTCAGACACAATGGCACGATTGACAAAGGAAGTCCGGGCCACCTTCAAGAGCGAGGATGAAATTGATTTCATTTCCGTTAACAAGCTGACATACATGCTTGCTTGTCTGAATGAAGCCTTGCGACACTACCCTCCCGTCCCGATTGCACTTCCTCGTGTCGTGCCCAAGGGCGGGCGCCACATTGCAGGTCACTTTATCCACGAGGATGTGAGTTGCTGAACAATAAGATTATAAACAAGTGCCGCGAGCCAGACGCTAACCGTGACCTAGACTGTGGTGGGCATCCACCATTGGGCCGTATATCATAATGAGAAATATTTCACAGACCCTTTGAACTTCCATCCAGAACGCTTTCTGGGGGATAAGAAGTTTTCCAAGGATAGATTTGATCTCTTGCAGCCATTCAACGTCGGGCCGCGAAATTGTTTGGGTAAAAAGTAGGGCTACCTCCAATTGTTACGACGTAGTCGGAGGGTGCTAACGCTGTCCTTAGTCTTGCCTACGCTGAGATGCGATCGATCCTGGCTCGTATGGTCTACAATTTCGACATGAAGCTTGCTAGTGATAGCGTGGACTGGATGGAGGGACAGATGGTCAACTTCTTGTGGGAGAAACCACCCCTGAATGTGTATCTGACACCTGTACGCCGTAAGTGATTATGCTGGGCCAACTTCTTGATTTGTTGAGTGGGAAAGTAATCATATACTCATCGAACTATTTGATGGAGGTCACTTCAAGGCCATTTAGCTCTAAATTGGAATATTTTATGGATGAACCGACACTTCAATATGTGTACAGGCAGATCCTAAAAATTTAAACTCAGGGTAGTGCTGCCAACGGATTACAAGATCCTTGGCTAGAATGATCTATGGAAATAGAAAGTAATAGGGTGCTGAGACATTTTTCATCGGAAAAGTGGAGAAACGATACGAGGCATTATTTCCAAATCGAGACCCCGACTGAGTGGCACAATGCATGATGAGTCATGTATGCCTCGTATTGGGCAGTATCACAACCCCCACTTGGAGCGTAAAGGGTTAACAGGTACAAGTATGATGGAAAGCTCTGTTTTGTTCCCAAAGCCTAGGTAGATCAGCTCAAAGAAACAGGAGTATATTCGCTTGATTCAAGAAATCCATAGCTTGTTTGTCTATCCAGACCACACATAAACACCATCATGACCGAGGGAGAAGTTACACAGGAATCTATACTGTCGGAGCTCTCGACGACTCCGTATGCCTGCTCATCTGTCGAGAAGTTAAGCGGAGGGACGGCGAACTTCGTCTTCCGTGGGACGCTGCTTCGTCCCCTCTCAGATGGAACCACAGCGGTCGTCATCAAACATACCGAGGACTATGTGGCGTCGAATCGGGAGTTCAGATTATCTGCCGAACGTTGTGTACTTACACCCTCATGATCATACTAATTAATATGGGAAGAATAACCTGGCTAATGCTATTGTATTGGTATTCAGCTCATCGAAAAATCCATCCTGGGAGCTCTCAACAAATTTCCCAGCACAAAGACCAAAAATGACGAAGACACAAGTAGACAATTCACGGCTAAAACGCCCCGTCTATACTCTTTCAACCCGTCTACCAACACGCAGGTCATGGAAGATCTTCCAGATTCTGTAGATCTAAAGTCATTTTTTGTCAACATCGACTCAGCTCAAAGTGCCTCCCGTGAATGGGCTGTGTCTCTTGGTCGAGCATTGGGTCATTGGTTGGGTTCATTTCATTCTTGGTCTAAGGAGTCGGCACAGATTGACCTGGAGCTGGAAATGGAGAAGAATCATCTCTTCCGGGATTTGAAGTTTTCAATTAACTATGATAACTTGGTGAATATGGTGGGTAAGTACCCAAATTTGCTGGAAGGGAGTCGGGGTGTGTTTGAGAAGGTGAGGGATATGGCGAAGAGTGAATCGGGGAGAAAAGACGGAGAGGGGTTTGGCATAATCCACGGGGACTTCTGGTCGGGGAAGTAAGTATCTCTATTTGTCTTTTCCTTTCTTTTTAAAATAATCTCTTCCCCTCTAGAGTTAAACAGAAGAAAGAAGGAGGGTTACTAATGGTGCCAGTGTTCTAATCCCCAAATCTTCACTTAACACCCCATACTCCAATACACCCTTGTTCATCATCGACTGGGAGCTCGCCCAATGCGGTACTCGGGCCCTTGACCTGGGCCAAATGATGGCCGAGCTGTACGAGCTGAAACACTTCAAAGATATTGATGTTGGAATATGGATTATCCAGGGAATCGCAGAAGGGTATCCTGGTTTGAATGAAGAATTGGCCTTCAGGACATTGATCCATGTAGGGACTCATTTGATTTGCTGGGGAACTACGGTTCCTGGTTGGGGGACTGATGAACAGGTCGTCGATGTGGTGAAAACTGGGAGAGATCTGATAGTTAAAGCTTGGGAGAAGGATAAATATTGGTTTGTAAGGGGAGGAGCTTGGGAGAGTTTGTTTAGAAATTAGGGAAAACCGTCTATGAACCGTAATTTATACTTAGAACTTGGGACGAGAGTATACCTACAGTAGAACCGTCACTTTCCATATCCTAACAGTAGCTTCTGTCTTGGAAAATAGATCATTGTCTTTCCTGAAATGCAAAATTCAATAGTCAAATAGGTGGGGATCATATAATAAAACCAGAACTGTAGAGTCTGTTGCTATTGTTCAACTGGAAGACATACCGCTCCATCCAGTAGAGTTACTAGGAGAAGATAATCACACCAGAGTTGAAGCCAATGTTGTGAAAGGGGCTCTTCTTGAGTATTCTAGAAGACCTGCACCGCAGACGCGCCAGGCTCAAATTCCGATTTCCAGTGTAAGTTCGTTACCAAACATAAAATAGCCACAATATCTCCTTTGACCAAGTCACGTATGAACTAGGTTGTGTGCTTTGAAGCTATCTATACAAGCAAATGAATCCCCCAATAGAAAAAATGTGTATAACATGGTCTATCGCTATTCATGTCACTATGTCTATAATTTTGCTCGGAATACGTTCCGTATGGATTCTAGACTTGATGGGCCATCGTAGATCTGTTGTTCAAGAAGACGGGTATTGATCTGCAAGAAGTAAGTATTGGCGCTTTTGCTGCAAATAGGGCAGCAAACAAAGGAGTCTTACATGCTGGGGACCCAATTGATCCACGGTTTCCACACCCAGTAACCGCATGCAGGTCTTGCTCTCATCGGCCAGAACTAGACATTCGTTAGTCGTTTGCTTCTCAGAATTCACTATTAAAACATACTCTGCAGGGTACGTTTAACCCCATCAACACCGCCGGCTCCCAGGCCCCACAGTGCAGGTCGACCGATTCCCACGGCCTTCGCTCCCAGACATAGGGCTTTCACAACATCTGTACCACGACGGATGCCGCCATCAACCCATACATCCAGCCTGTCAAACACTTCCGGGCAGTATTTTCTGATTTCCATCAAGGTGTGCACTGCTGGTGGAGCAGTGTCAAGAGCACGCCCGCCGTGGTTCGAGAGAATGATACCTTTGACCTGAGGAGTGTGGAGGGAGGCAATATAGGCATCCTCATGCGTTTGCAGGCCTTTTAGGATAATTGGTAGATTGGTATGTTGCGCCAACCATGGCAGAGTCTCCTTCCAGGTCAGTGAGGGATCCGTTCCGGCAAAGAGCTGCTTTCCAACACCGCCGGAAGACTGATTGATTCGAGAGGTTTCATCTTCAAGACTGTCTGCCGCCTTCGCAGCGCTCGAAACTGACGTCGATGCACCGACAGCATTGCCCCGCTCGTCATCCTCTCTCTTGCCGGGCACTGGGGCGTCCAGGGTCAAAACAATGAACTTTATCTCCTTGAGCTTGTTTATCCGTGCCAGCATCGCTTCACTTTTCTTGCGATCGATTTGGACATAGATTTGCCATCCAAATACTTGGCCAGAAGCTGCATCTTTGACAATTTGCTCTGGTGTCATAGAGGCATTATTCGAGATAATCTGCATAGCCCCAAAGCTGCGGCAAGCTTCAGCGATACCCGCTTCACCCGCCGGGTGACCCAATCGAGCCATTGCGGCAGGAGACACATAGATTGGCATTCCTAGCTTATGTCCTAACAATGTGGTGTCTAGGTCACATCGCGTGCAGTCAATGAAAACCCGTGGCCGTAATAGGATTGAGCGGTACACTTCTGTGTTGAAATGCTTGGTGATTTTGTCATCGGAGGCCGAGAAGTAATAGGCCCACGCCTTCTTGCTCACGGTTTTAGTAGCCACCTGTTCGATATCATCCATGTTGAGGAGGGACTCCATTGGAGGTGGGCCCTCTTTCTCCTCACTTGACGAAGGCGCTGGCTCTGCTTGCACCTTCGGAAGTGTATCTGGGTTGACGGTACCAAGCATCGCTTCTGGCTTTAAATTCTCTTCTAATATGCCCGGAGGATGGATGGGGTCGTATTCTTCGGTGGCATCCTTTCCAGCGAGCTTCAGAATGATTCTAGAACCACCAGGGTGCTCCGAAAGAAAGTCGGTGACCTGTGAATACAGATTATATTGGATCAATTTGAGGTCGAACATGTATAGGATTAAACACTTTTCGGAAGAAATCGTACATCGTAAACTTTCCCGTAAAGAATTACCCAGCAACTGTCTGGTGTATTGTGTTTCGCAACTGAACGTTTGGCCATCGGTCAGTATATCTGGTCGCTAACGGTTGACATCAGAGGGGATAGGTAACTTACCTTCCACCGCATCGAACACCTTAGCCATTTCGCGGTTCCAAGCCCGAGTATGACTACACAATTGGTTCGTAGAACGGAGTTAAATAGAATGAATGGGAAGGGTTTGAGTATAGATATAGAGGAGATACAGAGAACAGCGAAGGAGAAAAGTAGGGGAAGGAATGTCCGTCAGAAATGGGAGTACTAGTCCATGCGTCCCACCGACTTAAGACTCGACAACGGGCTTCGTAGTAATTAGTTGTTTGGCCCCATTCAATGGCCGAAGGTGCATGAATACGCTTATCGGACTTGACTCCGACCAAGTGCCGTGTGGGGAAGAACAAGGCCGAAACCTTGCGAGGACGTGACCAACAACGAAGTATGGAAAACGGCCATTGATCTTGCTGCATTAGGTAACCATGATAGCCGACGGGCCCGCTATGGTTTGCGGATTACAGAACATCGCCCGATCATTGGTGGAGAAATGCTCTTGGCAGTTTCAACGAAAGGTTATGACGTTCTTTTCGTGACCTCAGCTACAGAGTCCTTTTTAAAGTCAAAACCAATGCGACAACACATCGTCAAGTCGCAATATGTTAGACTTCAAATCTTGAGGCGCAAGAAGGGAAAAAGGAAAAGCTGTAGCACCTACAGAGTAGTAGTAATTGCGTCCGGTAGTTGGTCCTTTTTATTTGATCAGCTGCCCTCCGCACGTGAATCTACTTTGGGCATAGCTTAATTATCTGACGCTTCCTTCTCGCGACGATATTCTTCTCTTTCGGAAGTCAACTTCCAGCTATTTCGTTTGGGACGAAAGCTTCCCTCACTCTCACTCCACGACGCAGGTTAGAGGAGCTCATTTAGGTTCCATGATTAGTTACATTGTGCTACCCCACCGAATCGAGCAGTTGAGTAATACATAAGTAACGCGTCGCGATGTTCGAGGTGCGTCTGGTAATTTGGGGTCACCACCTTTTTTATTCCCTTCTTCTGCTTCCCCGTTGCTCTTGAATCAGCTCGTACAATGTACTACTCTTTTCCTTGATATGCTCCGGCCTAACTAGCACCAGCGTCGTGCCGCCGATCGATATCGCCTACGGATGCACCGTGCTCGCACGGTTGCACTGACAACCGATGAGATCGTTGAAGTACGAGCAGCTCAGCGGACATTCGAAGGGGCCTATGTCCGGACCGCGCTATCACAATTCTCATTTGCCCTTGTTGTGCTCAAAATCTTCACCAGCGAGTTCTACAGCACGGGGGCTCTGTTCGCGATCTACGGCACCGGTGTGCTCATCATCGGTCTCTTCCGTCGCCAGCAAGGGAATCAGCAGTTCTTCGCGGAAGTTGGAGAAGATGGCGTCCACAGACATAAGTTTCGAACGAGTGGGAATGCAGTGGTTGTACTGACGGCACTGAGTATCGCCGCATATGCTACTCTAATTGCGCTCACCCTCAGACTGGATAAGTAGGCGCCAGATCGAAAACCCCCAAGGAGTGATAACCCAAGCAGGTTTAATCTTCCTCAGACAATGTGATAGTGCCCCCTGCGTAACTGCCAAGGGCCAAGAATCCCGCGGAATGCAGTTATCCTTCCATCCCTATATCTGACCAGTGTCTCTTCCTATCTGAGTCGTCAAAGCGGAAAGAAACGAGAGCTGCGGAATCATGAGATTATTTGCTGATGGCGGGTGATGCCAAGCGCCAAGCAGACATGCAACAGAGGCTGCGTGTATATGGGGAGTACAGTCCAGCGGATTTCGACAAGGTTATACAAGACAGCACTTTTTGAATGCTCAGCCGGTATGCAATAACACACATAGATGCAAGGCTGACAGTGGTGGATGGGGGGGTTCTTACAATCAGCTGCAAGGAGAGTGACCCGTCAAACTGAAAGAATTGGACAATGTTGGACCTCGTTTGTAGTCTGCTATCTTAGTCAAACACGAAGGTATTTAGGCTTCTCGGCGTTTTGGCCCACTGCAGAAGCTAGGATACATACTGCTAGTACATGGGAAAACTGAGAAACAGCTGGTTGAAACCAAGTGGATCGTTACGATCAGTGGGGGCCACTTATCCTGGTCATATTCATGGTACTCGGGTCTCTTTTTGCACCCTTACCTGGGCCAAGCATTCTGGTTTTCCTGTGTTTCCATGAGCGATTGGAGCCAAGGTGGATTTTGGTTTAAACTTGAGATCTAGTAACATCATTGGAGATGGTTTATTTTAATTTACTTATTATTATTTTTTACCATTATTTATTTTAATTATTCTGCATATTGTGGATGCAGAAATATGGTTACTTATACCGGTAATGGCCATCAATCACATACACGTTGTGGACACCATTTTGACATCATATTGGAGGTCCACCGTTTGTTAGGTTCTTGATCATCCAAACAGTGACTTCATCGGTCAGACTTTAAAAAGGCTGGGAACATTTATTTCTCTATTCTTATGGGATAGACATCCCTTCGCATTACTTTTACATTCTCCATCTGATATTATTAACTATCATTATTCTCATTAGTACTACTATTGTTACCTACTACCTACTTTATTTCTTTGACCGAATAGGAAACACTATATTGATATAGGGTCCCTGATTTCTTCCCCTCGATTGGCGTCGGAACACACGGAAATAAGAGTCATCCTCATCTATTCAATCATTTAAACTTTCACTCGGATTCCTTGGAAAAGGACAGAAATTTCTAGGTGTTGGTGTTCATCTATACAACATTCGCGGGGGGAAACGAAAGAGAAAGTGACGTTTAGTGCTTGACTCATCCGTCGCCCACTGGCAGCTCCGCTCCCTTGTTATTTTTTTTTTTTCCAACTCTCTCTTTCTCGCCCCTCACCTCGAAATCTAAACAAAGAGTTGGTTGATTCAGGAATCGATTTACAAAATATCCTGGACTTCATCTGTTAACCCCTGAGGGTGAAGACCCGGATCCCATACCTTAGCTGCAACGAATCCCCTTAAGTTACTCATTTTAAACCCTTTGATTTGGTTGTCATCCCCCTGCGCCACTGGCGGGGATGTCTCAACAAAACACCAATATTGCTCGCTCGGCGATCATGACGAGCGCGTCAACGCCCGAAAACTCGCAAAATCGTGTATCAAATAATCCCGACGCGGGTTCATTCAACGGAAATTCTAGGCCCGGAGTCGGGAAAGATGCGAATCTTATGCCTCCGGCAAAGACGCTGGTCGGAAGAGCGCTAGGTAACGACCTGCATTCCGATGCCCACAGAGGTTCACAGGCATCCAAGGATGGTGTCGGGTTCGCCCTAACTGACACTCCGATTTCTACCGCACCTTCGTCTCCACAGTTGTATGTACCCCCCCTTTTTTTATTCTTTTTGTCGGCCTCTCGTTGGACGTCTGTTATTGTCTAGATCTTGAGTCAAGAGTGAGTTGCAGAGGGATTATTTAAATTGCTCTCAAATGCCCTTCAACTTTGATTGGCAGTTGCTTCCCCGGATAATATCGGCCGCGCGGATCAACGATTCAACCTAGGCTGTTGTTTAGTTGATCTTTTATGTATTGATTGTACTTTATTTTTTTTTTAATTTTTTTTTTTTTTTTTT
>ML732314.1:0-85496 GCA_009176345.1 Aspergillus leporis | reverse complement strand
AAGTGGCGCTGAGCTATATCAGCCAGATCATTGCTGAGGGCTTCAAGCGCGTTTTGCTGATGAGGGGCAAGTCCCGTGTTTTGGCATCGATGTTTATCGAGGAACGCTGCTACTGGGCTGAATATCTGTTGACCTTCAGCAGCTCTAGTGGCAGCTGCAGTAGTTGACTCCAGCAGGGCAGCCTGTAGAGGGCCATCTGGTGGAGTGTTGAGTCTTGCCATTGCGATGTCTCCGCGACGCGTCGTGACGCGTGTCGGGTATCGGCCGAGCGGCGTTGTTGGGGTTTGGATAGCTGTCAAACGAGCAGAAGATATAATAATACGCTTGGATTTATTCTAAACGCCGTGCTTGAATTCGTTGTGTTGAGACTCCTGCTGGTTTGTGCGAGGGAAGAGGAAGCGCGAGGTAAGATCACGTGATTTCATATACGTGTGAATGAGCGTCAAGTTAAGAGGCGCGACCAGGACACGACTTCCCGAATCGAGAGCGCATTTGCCCGCCGATAACATTTCCGTCTGCGTGACTTTCCAAAACGCTTCGATCTCTGTTCGCCCCCTGGCTTTGAGGGTCCTTCTCCTCATCCGCACCACTACGAGACTTCGCTGTATGATCCCTCGCTATGCCTGAAGCCGTCGCAATGCCCCAGAAGCGGGTTCTGGGGGATACAACGAATAATCATCGCGGATTACCGAACTCTCCCGGCTCAGTAGAGGGACGAAAGCTCGATGCATGACCCTCTACCAGGGTTAATTCATTATCTGAGAATGGCCAGCGGAGACCTATCGGCTCAAGTCAACCCCAGAAGAGCCAATTCGAACAGGAAGTTCTGGAAAAGTTGACCCAGAACATCAACGGTTTGAAAGATAACAACTCGGAAAAAGACCAGCAATGGGAGCGGTCGCCTTTGGGTGACTTTGACGAGACCAGAGATAATATCTGCTTTCAGCAGATTGACGCAGAAGAGGGAACGATTACCGGCCGAAAGACAGCCGTCAGACTCTTCAGTGTTACAGAGGTAGATTTGTTCTCTCAGAGCCAGTCCAGCTTGGTTTGCTAATGGTCCTAATACAGGTCGGGCATTCAGTTTTGCTCCATGCCACCGGTTTTCAGCACTACCTCTATATCGCCGCGCCAGTGAACTTTACCATGGAAGAATGCGACCCTTATCGTGCCTTTCTCGAGAGCAGACTTGGACAGTTTCAACTAGTCATTCAGCCGGTTCAAATAACAATGACGGAGAACATCTACGGTTTTCAAGGAAATTAGAAGAGTTATTATTTGAAGATAACAGCCACGGAACCGAAGTTCATATTTGACTCACACGGTCACACCACAAGGGTATGGGTGCAACCCATTCGATGATAATCTTACATTACTGGGGATCTGGATACCCTGTCATGATCTGCTCTCTAGTCAAAGGCGCCTCTCAGGGACTAGTGCATTGTCCGATTAAAGGTCACACAAGATAGTTCTTGGTACTCCGGCTGGAACACTGCCACATTTGCTGTTACTGGTGGTGGAATCTCTTGTACTGTGAACACATGTTTCATTTGGAATACTGGTATATGAAAGGATATCGGTAATCTGCAGAGGCAAGCAGAACGTCCGGTACGCTAGGTGTGATTAACCCGCTAACAAATGTGCCGGCCTCACTGTCTGCTGGAGAAGGGGAAAGTTTTTGTACTCTGCCCCTGTTACGTAAAGGATACTAGATTCCCCCAGACGACCGGCATCTCTATTGGCCTGCCAGAGGGAGCTGATAGAGTACTGGTCGACGTATCCTCTTGCAGTCAGCATCCAATTGAATTCCCTTAAGGGTTCAGCCTTCTCAACCCTTGCGGCTTCCTCAGCAGTAGCGAGTCCTCTTTTACAACATACTGCATCCAGCTTCTTCCATCGCCTAGAGCGTCTCTGTTGTTAAAGTGACTTAAATCGTTTCAGACTGCTTGACCATAGTAGGCGCTCAGTTGAGTCGGTGTCCCGCTGACTAGGTACTCGAGAGTGAGAATGGCAGACCGCCTCGCAAAGCGCTCAACTGTCCTCTCTCATCAGTATAGCCAGTGATGCGGAAGTTAATAAGAGATAGAGAGACTGAGAGCAAGCTATAAGGACTAAGCTTTAGATATAAAGCTATCTTGTTTTCTTTTGCTTTTACGTGTTATATACTTTGCTTCGCTACTCCTGCAGCCACTGCAGGCAGTGTTCTACGGAGCCGCTGGACGGCTCAACCCTGCATGGCGGTCATGTAATATAGGCAAGCTAGGACAGGACAATAAGGACTACTACTACTACTACTACTACTACTACTAGAAACAATCAACTTTTGAATATCATTAACTTCTCCTATTGTGACGGATCAGTCACTTTGGAAAGGAATCTCAACAAAATAGTGTCTTATTACTAGAATATCAAGCGAAGGAAATAATAATTACACCCCTTCGCAGAGAAATATCTGCAATGTGGGACAAACAATACAACCAAATACAGTGAATAAAAGCAAAGAGCGTGCCTGAGGCATGACAGTATATCTGAGTCCTGACACCTATTGTGTTACGGAATGGTACATGAAGTTCTGCATGAAAGAAGACCCAGTGCGAAGAAGGGAGCTGAAGTAAGCCAGTGAAGAGGATCATGGCTTCCCAATTCATCACCAGAAAGCTCCTTGACCAGGGTGTATAGGTCTGTAGAAAGCCTTCTAGAATCAACATTATTGGATGATCCTTGCTTCATAGCCCAAGCAACAGCCCACATAAAACTGGAGAACATGTGTAGAGCGTATAAAGTCGAGTCATTGGACTCGTCCAAGCCGATTGCAATATCATGTTCGTCTGTGAAAGAAATTTTATTTATCTTCTGGACTTTGACCGGCTTATCCAGGGAAAAGCCCCTATTCGCTTTGAAGCCCACTATGCGAGCGAGAGGACATGTATTGTCTTTGGCATTCCATATTAGAAAGACGTTTTTCATGTGTGATGACAAAGCATCTGCTGGTACCTGCTGCCCCTGGATGCCTAAAAGCAATAACTTTTCTTTTTTCCTCTGGGTTTCTTCTGTGTTGAGCTTTTCGAGGGCTTCCAAGTCAACTTCATCTTTGGGGCCCACCAATGAAGAATCTTTTTCGCCTCTTTTCTGTCGCTCATGAAATAACATCAGAGATAGGGCTGCTTCAATTCGTTGTAAGCATGGTTTACCCTCTTTCATCCGAAATTGAACAGCTTCCGCTTCTCTTAGATCTTCGGACACCCCTGTTTTGACAATTACTTGCCAACACAACGCATTCCATTGATCATCTGTGAGGTAAAGCTCCAGTCTGGCCCGTGTCTTCGCGATGGCCTTGTGCAATGCCTTGGCTGTCTTTTCGGCGGGACTGGTCCATTTGCAATGTCTTTGAAGATTTTCGCGCAGTTCGAGAATGGCATTTGCCCGTGGCTTGGGGTAACTGGAGAACGAAGTTCTTGATAGACTAGATGCCCATGGTGGAGTGTCCATTGGGTCTATGCTCCCTACACAGAGACTCCATTTAAACTCCGACTCGGTACCTTCGCCATGCAGGTATTCTGGGTTCAGCTCTCTCGTGAGTGAGAGCCAGTCCATTTCATGATCGCCGTATATTCTTTTACATAGCAATGGTTCAGCCTGCCGGCGAAGGAACATTCTGCAGCTTACCATAGTAAGCATGATAATCAGGTGGGTGACTTGCGTCGGCCATCTCATCCCCGTCAGACCACTCCATTGCAATAGAAAACCAAGTAGAATAAAAGCCGGAGTCAGGGCACAAGCCATGGAGCAAATGGAAGATTGATAAACACCGATACGTCCGGCTCGATGACATGAAATTATTATTTTTCTCACTCTCTCAAGGATGACGTATGAGCCATACTTTTCGTGTCTTTGGAGCCATATGAGGTAGAGAGGCGGTGGTACATTTGGCCTCCAGTAATACTTTTTAGTAACCCTGTCGACTAGCACAGCGCATGAAAAGAGTGACAGGGTTTCTAGTCCAGTTCCAACCATGGTAATAATGAAGTTGAAGAGAGGCACTTGAAAATGGCTTTGCTGTGGCAAGAAATGACACGTAGTTATAACTGCAACAGTGCAGTACCCACCAATGCAGATCACGCCAATGCAGGTTACCAGGTATCGGTACGTCGTTCGATGGCCACCGAGGTTAAGTAGTATGTTAGGTGGGAAGTCTGATTCCTCAGTGAAATCCTCGACCCCCTTCCCATTTTCACAAATCAAGAGCCCGCTTTTCTTGGCCTCTTTTGTTGATTGAAAGGTATATGGGGGTGCTGCATCAGGGTTGTATAGCAACTCCCTCATTGACAATGTCTCCAGTATCCTGATCACCTTACAGCCATTCCATACTTCAGTAACCTCTGATGATGTGGAAGGCATCAATTCCTTTTCAATTTCAGAATCCAGTCCACTTGATAATCCAACCAAGCTCTGCAGCGTTCCGTGTCCCCGCAATTTGAAACAGGCAATCATGGCCCATCCCACCCCCAGCGGACCAACTGCGAAGATAAACCAATCCAAATAGGGAAGTGATTGGCTCAGATAGAGGTTCGTTATATCCTTGCCAAAGAGCGAGACTATCCTGTGTGCAAATGAGCAGAAAGAAGCTCGTTTAACTAGCGAGACTTACGGTAGAATACCGGCCAAGAAGTTGCCTGTAAGGTTGTTCACGCCAGCAACGCTGAAGGTTTCGTTGAACCCATCTATGTGCATCTTGTACAAATGAGACGGCGAATGAGTAGAAGTAGCAGGAGCTCTGCACTTTAGAAAAGTTGGGCATAAGAATGAGTAGGAAAAGCGTGGAGACTTGGTATATTCCTTTAAATTCGAGCCTTCTAGAGGAAGACCGTTGTGGAGCGCCACGATTGTCTTGCATGGATCATGTTATTTATGTCTATGCTGACACTGTTTTAAGCTGTGCTTGTTAAGCGGGTTGTGGAAAGACAAATAAAATTGTTGCTAGTCACAGGTCATGCCACAGTACCATACTTGTTTCTATCCATTTTTTTAGATCCATTTCTCTTCTAATCCCTGGAGCTCTCATATCCTTGGTACTGTATACTATTCCCTACCTCCACATCTCAGCCAGCATAATTTCATGGCTACCAAGGCTTGAGCAAAGAAAAATACATCTAGCTCTTGTAAATTAAATCACCTGAGTAGTAAATCAGATGACAAGCCGTGTTCTAGACCCTGCATATATTTCAAATTCCCCCTTTTGTTTGTCTAAAGTTCCTAGACCAATGCCATGCAAAAGCTCCGTGAGGCGATCAAGCTGATGGCATATTTCCTTAGCCTAGTTTACAAGGCCTTTATTGTGAATAGGTTTAACTGTGATCATTTTCAGAATGGAATTAACTTCGCAATGTCTTTTGTTTAACATAGATATCCCCTTTCTCAAGCGTACATCTCATTTATACGGAAAATACAATTTCTCGTATTTTAGTTATTGATCGTCTGCTGGAATTCTTCACTCCCTACCACCGGATTGACAGATGTAAATATCGAGGACATTGCATCGATATTTAAAATTAAGAAATTAGTTTTCAGTGTCCTACACCACTCTTACTTTTGTTGTAGGATCATTGGTATTTCCATTGGTTATTGGAACATGAGCATTACCTGCTAAGCACCACTTCCTGATTAAGGCTACAATGTTAGTGCACAGGGAGCTGTCTCGGGACAGTAAATCATATGTCCACACCTTCAGAAATGACTATTATATTGGCGTCGAGGTTCTTCGACAATAAATATTGAAATATAGATCCTATGGTAAAGCTTACTACTAAAGTGGGCGCCTTAGTGAAATAGAGATGCAAATGTATTAAGGACTTCTAGAGCCATGGTAAAACTAATGAAAATCAAACACGGCCCAGTTATATTAAAAATTGAGAGCCCACCCCTCTGAACACTCTCTCCAGCAGTTTAAGTTCCCATATGTCTTGGCAAGTCTCTCACTATTTACCGTTTGCAGCACTGAACCACTGCATATGGATAATGGTGTGAGTTTTGCACTGCAGTAGAGACATTCTGGAGACAATTTAGACTGTCTAGGCTGCCAGGTGGGAAGTCTATTGCTTGGTTCCTTGGAAATGCCTTACTGTCAAGCAAACTCACTTTTTGGATAACAACAGCATAATTCTTCTGTTGTCAAAACGCCTATAAGGCTGGCGATAAAAGATTTATAGGCGTACCTCTTCTTATCAGAATGATCGTAATCTGTGTATCTGTCTGTAGGTGTATCCATGGGTTACATCGCTATCCTGCCGTTACCATTAATTGCAGAAGTCATATGTTACATTGAAAAGACTTGGACATACAAGTAAAGCTATCAATTTTCCTTAGGAGTGGATCCAAGAGTTTTTATCTAGAGCAGCTCAACAATAAAGCCTGCATTTTAGCCTATGCTGGAATATTTGCATCGAGTTGGGTAGGTAATAGTAGACTGCATCCAAAAACTGGCACATATTCCATAGAGGCATTCAGAAGTTGTGCCAATTCATTTAAAGGAACCTTAGTCCACAGCACTGCTCTTTTGACAGCTACGCATATATAAATCTATTGAAGAGTTGAAAACAAAATATACCTTCTGTTGAGGTTTCATACTATTGATGTTCATACTACCTCGATAATTAAAAATGTACAAGCGTTAAGGAACCTCAAATAGGGCATGATATTGTCAAGCTAGGAGTTTTCGCGAAAAGTAAGTTTCTGACCATTGGAACATGACGACACAAATGATTCTGTGCCCCATATGGTATAGGAGCTTCTTACCATTTTTCCTGGACAGCTCTTCCTGCGACACAGCTTTATTCGGGCGCCAGTTATGCGGTTCGACCTTCCGCCTCCATGCTTACCTCCTGATTGGAACCATGAGGGACACTTTGAAGAAATGACACAACATCCTGACCCCATCCGGAGACCTTTTCCATGTCCTCTTTCAAAGCTCGTTTTCGTTTTTGTTCCGTCATTCTTCTTTTACGCCGCAGATAATCAAGCTGAAATGCGATGCCCCTGAATTCCTGTAGTATCCGTCTTAGATGAATGCATAGGGCCGTTAGTTGACTTGTCGGCACCGCTTCTGTGTCATTTGCACACGCATTACAATGTATGCCCGCGCTGCTCCTAGCATCGGCGATATGTTGTCTGGTCGTCCCCAATTCTTTGTTGATGTTGCCCCACATACTAAAGCACCCCATCGAGGAGATTCGCTGTCAAGACGGTACTCAAGGATCTTAAGTCCAGAGTCAAAGTGATTCATTAGGATATCTGCATGGTAGGATTTAAATTTTGAGTGATCGTTGCTGTCGCACCTATTTATTAGGTCGGATAGGTTTCGATCACAATCATTCAATCCTCGCATGAAGGTGACGCGCGAATCCATGACGACTTTCAATGTGTGGTATCTTTTAGAGACAGCTTTCCAAGTTCATAATCTGATAATTGCTCAAGGTGCGGAGGCGGCTCCCTGTTGATATAGAAATGGTTAGGCCCACTTTGTGGGTATGCCTTTGTTTGGGACCTGAGGTCATTACTACCGGCCTGATGGAACTTGGTCCACAAGATGAAACTTCCAGCATAGATATAACTCCTCAAGTCACCAGCTCTCAATAACGACGATGGTTTGTTGAATTACTGCTGGGTCAGTCTGCTGGGAACTTAGATGCCTAGGAAAGAATAGCCATGGGTCAGTGAGCCTCGATATTCTTCATTACTTTATTTGTAAAACAATTTCTCTTTAAGTCTGCATATCCTTTACTTGGCACCTTCACCACGAAGTATTGTATTTATACACCAACGGATAACTAGAGACTCCTGTCTCCAAACGGTCAGCATTAGTGCTGGGTTAAAAACTGGGAAAGAGCAAAGCTATACCAATCAAACGAGGCCCATTGCTGCTACGGATGATTCGCAAATGTTGAAATACTGCCCTCACATAAAATGAGAACGCAGAAGACCCATCCTAAAATTGTGAAATCTTGTTCAAAAGGATCACGTTACATAAGTTATACAGGTTGTTTACTGATCAGACCCAACCTAACCTTGGATACGATGGCCGTGCTTTAATATCAATGTAGATCGAGAAAGCAAGCCTACTATTTCCATGGAACCCTTGCTTACTTGCCGTTTGCGGATATCATTCACGCCCTGCTCAGGATAGACCTAGGCTCACCAGTAACACATCCACATATGCTGAAAGCTTTCAGGCTATGGCTATGATCAACTACCGAATGTTGTTCATCAGGTCTTAAAGCTAAAACGATAATTTCCACTTCGGATAACCAGCGAACTAGACTTTTTAAAAGGTGACGCAACCTTTCCAAGCAATGGTCATACTGTCAGTGGACTGAATATGTCACCCACTGATTTACAGTACTTGCTAGAATCTCATTTGCTGGACGAAGCACGTACGAGTTCATCATTTTACAAGTGGAGCATGAACGACGAAAACAAATGCAATGTAACGCCTTACCGGCCATGGAAGAACTGACTTTATGTAGGTTCGCCTATCAGGCAGGGCAGTATAAGGCCTTGCACGGCACGCCATTATAACCAGAAGTACCCTCACAGTCATTGATATTTCCGCTTTCGTCCGATCAGTCCTTTGCCACACCTCGACCATCCAGTACATCAGGATATGAGAATGACGTCATAGACTACCGGAAAGTACGAATATGCAAATAAATAATATTGTCCTATTAGCATATGCTTGGGAAGGAGCACCTGTCTGGGCTTGTCGATTCTCAGGTCCTGTGAGTCTTGCGTCTGATTACGATTCCAGAGAAGTTGGCGAACACCATCTTCGGACCAGTTGAGTTCTGTATTCAGAATCTAGAACTTCAAGGAATCGACTAGAATTATATCATAAATGGAATCCTGTAGTATGTACAACGAATCAACGTAACATTTTAGCATTTTAGTACAAGTTTGATTATTTTGTAATTTTATAATTTGCGATTTTTCTGATTTAAATATGATACCACTCTTCTCAAGCACATGAGTCCTGATATTAATTTTTATTGTTTTACATTTCAGAGATTAGAAAACTCTTGAGAGTCTAATTCTTGTAATTTAATTAAGCTTCCAACCACAAATCCTGAAAGTATGAATGCCAAGGCGCGACAGTTTTCGAACCGCTTGGAAAGGTGCTATATCGTCAGGGGTGGTTGGGCGCACACAATAAACCGTGATCTGTTATATAAAACAACGGTAGTAGTAGTAGTAGTAGTCCTCATTGTCCTGTCCTAGCTTGTGTCAGGAGAATAGTATCAAAACAGTATTGCGTGCCTTAGGCCATATAGATGTGTTAGGGCTGTCGCTGTCCCTATATTGGTTCCTCAGGCACGAATATTGATATTTTCGTAACGGGCATGTGACCCACGAAGAGGTTACATAGGCTCAGCATAGAAGCCGGTTACCCAAAACCAGCAATTAGTCTTGTATCAATACTACCAATACATTTTCTACCACGCTTTCTCATATACAGTCTCACAGCTCACCACCCGCTAGCACTTTGTCTTGACAGTTGAGTTGGTCGACAGCGTGAAGATGATTGTTCTTAGTAGTAGTAGTAGTAGTAGTAGTCCTCATTGTTCTGCCCTAGCTTGCCTATATTACATGGCCGCCATGCAGGGTTGAGCCGTCTAGCGGCTCCGTAGAACACTGCCTGCAGTGGCTGCGGGAGTAGCGAAGCAAAGTATATAACATGTAAAAGCAAAAGAAAACAAGATAGCTCTCCACCTAGAGCTCAGCCCCTAAACTTATCCTCAGCCTCTCTGCCCCCTACTGGCTTCCGCATCGCCGGCTACGTCGTAAAGCCCAAAGTCATGTTCCACCACCGTTGATGATTCAACGCCTTCTCATTGTCTGACTCAGTAGCCTAGTTGACCTGAACTAACCTATTATTTTACTTATATTTTATTTTTATCAAATTTAGTGTCCTAGTTCTACTTCATTAGATTTTTCTTGCGTCGAGCCAGTTGCCACAGGATCCACCACTTGAAACTGTGACAGTAGGCCTGTTTTTAGCATACTCTCTGCCACTGACAGAGCTGTCTTCGGCTCCTGAAGGAGCTGGTTGAATGATAGAGTCCCCAGGACCCTTCTCCACCAGGGATCCCGCCACAGGTCCGTGTGGAGTTTGCCCAAAAGAGGAACCCTCCATAACGATATATCAGGGATTCTGGTTACCCAGCCCGCACCCACATCTAGCATCTTGACGGACATGATGCGGGTGAGGTATTGGTTCAGCCCTATACGCCCAGTGCGCACCTGTATGAGGACTGAGGAGGTTGTTTTTCGCAATCTCTTCCAGTACCGCAGGACCTGCAGGCCTGGCCTGGCGCCTGAGTCAGGTGTTTTGTTGGACGGCTGGTCTTCTTCTTCTTCCACGCCTGCACCCAGACCTTCTTCAACCGCTTCCTGACGACCCTCTTGGTCGCAGCTCTCAGCCGGACCATCTGCTTAGCTTCATCAGGTATAGGCCCTCTCACAGCTGCTGCTTTGGCCAGCTTATCAGCTTTCTTGTTGCCATCGATACCATAATGGGCTGGAATCCAATGAAACACCACATGGAATCCTGCCTCGCTGCACCAACCCTTGAGCTCGGGGCATGCCTTAAGAAAGACTTGCCCTGAGACTATCCAGGGGTTGATAAGAGCTTTAAACCCTGCCTGACTGTTTGAAAAGATGTGTATCCCCCTGGCGGCACGCTCCTTCCATCGGTTTGCGCCTGCCTGTACCACCCTCTTGACCATGGCAAGCGCCATTTGCATCCCCTTAAGCTCGGCTGCGTACACCGTCGAGATTGATTCGGTTCCGAGATGCGCCGTGAAGAAGGTATTCAGATCAGGGACCACCGCAGTGGACCCTACGTGACCCTGATACTCGCTGCCGTACGTATATATCTTCAGCGTCTGGCTGTGTTGAATAGTATCATATATATTCCTTGCCTCCTCTCGCTTCTTGATAACTACATCAGGCCCTGCCTGCCATGGGGCTCGCAGGTATGCCTGCCCTGTCTCCCAGAGACCTGTCTTAGTTCTGGATGATGATCGCAATTCTCCATTCTTCTTCACCATCTGAGCCTTGACGGGGCTTGTCCCCCTTGCTTGATCTCCTCCCGAGTCCGTGGGGTCACTGCACTCCTTAGTATAGCGTAGAGAGGTCCAGTACACACCCGGATAACTACCCCCTAGACCACCCGCTCAATTTGATGTTTCATTAGCGTGAGATACAGCTCTATATTGAGTGCCTCTGCCGCTGTCGTGCGGAATGCCCCACCGATCAGGACTGCGGCCCTCTTCTGGACGAAGGAAAATTGCCGGATAATCTGGTTGCGCTCTTTGGCGGGCATGCTCGCCTGGCACCAATCAGCCGCCCCGTAGAGCATCTGCGGGATGACTACCGCCTGGTAGGTCCTTCTCATGGCCATGATTGAGACCCCCCACCTTGACCCAGCCAAGCCCCGTAGGGCTACAAGGCTGGTGGAAGAACCCGAGCACTTTACGGGAGTTAGGCATGCGGCTGATCCATGCATTCCAGGCCGCTTTTTGGATACCAATATGTCGGACTGCTGAATACGCGTATGAGCCAGTATCACCAATATCATGAAGAATACTGCATCTGTTTCGAAAGTAAGATCTCTAGCTTCCTCAATCTATTTAAGAGAACTGAATAAAAGGGTAAACAGAATGGACTAAAGTAGGACCGAGCGGACGCTGAATAATGTATAATCCTGACCCACTCAGGCCGACAAACACACACCCCAGTATATGCGAGGTCAGATGTTGAATATCTGAATAAATAAATGAGTGAATGTTGCCTATTTAGGCAAGGATGAGGTCTCGAATATTAACCAAACCAAGCATCTTAACAAATCCTTGGTGTTTTTGGTCAGGGAGAAGCTTGGTCATTCCTGTGACGACTCAGGCCAGGCTTGGTAGCTAAGCTGTCACACGGCTATTGATTGATCTATTGATCAATAGGCTCTTTGTGAAGCAGGGCCTTGTTGAAAGCTATCGAATATGATAGAATATGATAGATAGTCACACAACTCTAGAGACTTTAGTGAAACAAAGGAAGTCTGAAGCAAAGACCAAGAAGATACAAATACCTACTTGACTCTCTACTTCATGATCTTCCTTTTCTTCCTCAGAGTTGATATTTTAGTTAAGAGCACCAATACTATGATATCTGCCTTATCATTTCTATTTTGATTTCTTATATCTAGTTATTGCTTGGTTCGTCACAATTCCGTCGGCAGGCATTTCCGCTGTGTCAGGGTCTTAGGTCGAACTCTGCCTGAGTAGGCCTCGAAATGGTGCGGTTCCGGGTCCAACATCCACAGGTATATAGACACCATACTATCAGAAAGCCCCAGGTCATTGAGAAGTTGGCAAGGCCACGTCCAAGTTTATCCGAAGTCACGCCGAGCAGGATGGTCCCCCGCGGAGAACCAGACAGTTCAGCTGACAATAGTAAACAAATACAATTACTTTAGTGACGTATAGAAGATTGGCTATATGTGTTAGAGTGGATTTTACCAATTCTTTTTCAACAAGGGATCATTTGGTCAACACTCACACGTAAAAATATATAAATATAGCTAACAAAGAATCCGCTTCTCTACTCGAATTCTACGGAAACAACAGAAACTCGTTAGTTTCTTCATCTACTTTTTCATATTACATTTCCTACTGCCTGCTATTTGTTTTGTCGAAATGATTAAATCCAGCTGACTCTTAACATTAAAGCATTGTCGAGGTTTTTAATGATTACTAACTAGCTAATAACTTTGCCACGGTGGTACTGCATTGTTTTTGTTTCGGAAATCAAAGTGCTAGTTAAACCCTAGGAATGCCAATGCCATCAAACTTCTCTGGTGGGGTTTGGGACACGAGAGAAGAAAATTAGCAAATATAATATGTCAAATATTCGGTCAGTCCCGAATATAGGGTAGAATACGAGATATAGAATGTCTTGAAAGATCAACTCTAGAGCCTTTTAAGCTCTTCTTGATGATATTGATGATTCTATGATTGTTGACTTGCTTATGCTGATTCTGCGTGAGGGGCCTCGTTTTTACCCCTGTTCAGTCACATGATACTGGTTACGTATAGCCAGTTTATCTGACAATTATGAAAGTCACTGTTAGTTCTATCTTCTTCCTCCTTTTCCCCATGTCTGTTATTCCCGTTGAACCGCTGCTGAGATAGTTGAGAGATGAAGAGCATCTTCACTTCTAGATTGAGCGCCATCACAGCAGTTGCCCCTCCTGCGAGAAGTATGGGATGTCGCCGAACCAATGATGCTGGTTACTAGTAGCCGTGTGGAGTGTTAATCTACTACTAAGTCCGTCTAAGCTGCTCAGTTCTACTCTAAGTAGATACTAGGTTCAGTAACCTATCCATATTCATATTCTCTTATCAGAGTATGAGTATACTGATATACTATGATCCGGGGTGCAGAAGAGGCTTGGTCAGACCCCGTATAAACCTTAGGTATTGACAGACAGCTTTCGTTGACCAGTCGAGCCTCTCCACAGGGAGATTCTGCCAATTCGCTGTCGGGACCTTTCCTCCTTAGAGCGCTCAAATTGTACACGAACATTGCCAATATACCCATCTTGACTTTTCCTGGACGGTTCTCCACGAAGCCTCCTACAAGGAAACGCCGGAATCCCTAGGGCATGTCCTTGATGTCATCAATAGTACAACTGACAGGAAAGCTAAGGCCACGATCCCCCATAAGCAAGGCTATGCCGGAGAGAGTGGCGGTGACACAGTCGGTTTTGTTGTAGGGTCTTGCGCTGCCCTCGAAGAGCGACCTGCACCGTCCTAGCAAGACATAATGTCTTGTACGAGTCATCGGACAGGTTGTATTGGCCTTTTCGGCTGCGTAGTAGCAGCAGTTGGAGGCAGATCGGGTGCACTGGGTCCACCAGGCGTTAAAGGGCGCGCCACAGTCTTCTGCTGGATCAAGGTCGACCGCAGCGGCAGGGCAAGCAAGTAAGGCAAGAGCAGAGAGAGCAAGCGAGATTTTCATGATGAAGCAGATTTTGTCTGGTAACGAAGGACGTTTACACAGGGAGGTGTTCTTTATAAAGTATTCTCGTATAAATGCGGAGAACTCTGCTATAGATGGCTAGAACGGATAACACGCAACACCTGCTTATGCTGAATCTGGCAAGCATACGCGATCCCTGTAGGTGGCTTACATTAGTATGCATTTGCACCTTGTCTGACCAGTGGTTGCTGTGAACCCCTCGTATAGTAGTCTGGGTTTGTTTGTCCATATGATCCAAAGAATAAAGGAATAAGAAGAGCATAAATATATTTCCTTTTCAATGGAAAATCAGTAGTATGCACCCACCATGTCCGACACCATGTCCACCGCCTGGCTTGGGAGCCCGCAGCGGCTGTCTGCCGGGGGTCGACCACCGAACTCCGGGGGTGCGGCCACCAACTCCGGGCCGCATTTTAGGGGTGTTATACCCGGAGTCGGGCGCAATTAGGACGACCATAATCCACAAAGCAACGACCATCCGTCACCCCCCAGATTCTCAGTTTCATGATCGCCATCACCTCCAGCCCAACGGCCCTACGAAGATTTTCCATCCACTGTTCTATTTGCTCACCCTGGTCCTGGCCAACAGGCCCATCCGAAGCACCGCACCTACACCTGGATACTGGAGATTGTCATGGAGCGAGGCGAAGGAATCAATCTGGTCGACGGTCTGTTGGCAGTTATTCTGAGCAATTTAGATGTAGTTTGACCCTTTAGGAGCTCTCTAAACTAATAATGGTCTCCCACACACTGGTACAACCCTTTTGCCAAATTGAACTTATCAAAAAGAGAGGTGCGTGTAACGATCAGCCTCTATGTCCTGACCCCTGTTTGCTCTATTTATATTGTTTGTATTGTTTGTCCCACAGCGCTCCACTAGCCGTCTCTTAGGTCAGCAGCCCCACCCGCCCTTCGGGCGTGTTGGTCTGCCTCACCTCAATGCAAATTCCCATCTCAACACAAAAAACGAAGCTATTCAAGCTCCTATACAACATCGCCTTGAGTATCTATCCAATAAGGTAGTCTAGGGCCTTCCTTATCCACCTGACTAGCTTCTGTACTAGGCAGATCCCCTGTATCTGCCTGTTGTGGTGGTTTATTGTGTTCCAAAATTCCCGTTTTTCCAATCTGCCTAAGACCCTGTAGTCTTTCCACCTCAGTACGATCCGCAATTCGGCGTTTTGCATCATATACAGTTAGTGGCCCATTATATCTAATTCTTCTCCGCGATTTCTTCTTATCTTGAGGGTTCCGATGTCGAAAGTGTTGTTGTAGATCACTTTTAAGCTGAGCGGCTAGTTCAGTAAGTTTCAGAGAGCTCTGAAATACACGGTCAAGGCGTCGTACAAAGCTTTGATCAAGCTCTGGACTATTATTAATAAAGCTCTGTGCTTTACTAATACTTCGACGAAGACCTTGTATTGTAGATAGCGGCGATGAGCTTGATGGTGGTTTTGATGGTGTTGTAATTATTTCAAGCCCTGGAGCCGCCTCTAAAGCCTCACGTAGAGGCTTTATTATCTCCTCTGGATTGAAAGGATATAGTCCTCACTTTTCAAAAGCATTCTGGATCGTACATTGTTTGAATGTATCCGTACGAATAGAATGAATCTCTTTTAAGAAATCACTCTTATCATCCATCTCAGCACCTCTTTGAGCAAGTTCATTATTTCTCTTGCGATAAAAGTGCTTATAGACCTGAAAAGGTTGTCCATCAAGAGGTTGTACAAGATGTGTTGTATAAGGAGGAAAACAATAAGGTATAATATAGTGTTGTCCACAGAATTGAAGAAATTCATAGGTAAGATGGGACTCATGACCATCAAAAAGTAATAACCGAACCTCTTTTTTTACAAAGATATAGTGTTTTGTATGATGATGGAAGTGTTGAATCTAGTCAAGACTAATCTTATTTGTAGTATAGCCTAGGCCTCGTCCTAGCCCGCGGGCGACCCTCCGAGGGCGGCTGGCAGACCCGCAAAATGAGGGCGGAGGGCTGCGAGCTCCTGCCCGCGGGCCGGGCGGGGGTAAGAGCCCGCCCTCTGAGGGTCGCCCTCAAATATTTCGAAGGCCGACAAACTAGGCAAACACAAGAACCTCACTAGTTGCATAAGATATGCAAGTCTGTGCTGTAATTTTGACGTATTTCATTTATAGTTCCAGGAGCAATAGCTTATGGGTTTATAATCTAAGAAGAGATTACAGAATATTAATTTTAATAAAGATATCTAGTCAAAATGTTATATTATCTGTTATTACTATATATACAGCTACTAATCATATATATCTAGAAGCCTGGAACGCTTTTGAACTCTTCCTGATTGCCGATATTGTGTGCTGGGCAAGGTGGGTTCACTATCGTGATTGATATCCTGCTCTTCATCTTCTGGCCCTGTGTTACGGGGTTTCATGGCAGATCCGTTATTGGACCCACGCAGTTGGGGCACTGGGCCCTCGATGATCGACAGAATGGGTCTGTAGAACGGATCAATGAAAGGATCGACATAGAATGGATCGGTCAAACGGATCAGTTGAATGGATCAGTCAAAAGATAAAAGAATTGCATGCAACTGTATTAGTTCTCTTCTTCAAGATTTAGTTTTGTTGCAATGGGACCCCTGCCTTGTCTCCATTTATGATTACTTTCTCAATTGCATTGTTGGTTCTCTTGCCTGGTTGGCAGGTTGATCTATACTGTATCATAGATCATAACACGTTTATTAGGACAACTTTCAAAGTGTTCAAGACAAGATGATGACTTTGTATATGAAAAGCTATAGAATTTGTAGAATTTTAAATGAAATCTTTTTTTACTTTGATATTTCTATAATCTAAGCGCTCATCTAATGTTTTAACCAATCTGTAAGCAAAATACTTAAAAAATACAGCCAGAATTTGTATAAAATATGCATATCACGGGATTTCCTATGTTTGCACTGTTTGTGGAACCTCCGGTTCGAACCGCACCTCCGCGGTTCGGGTCTAGAAATATTAGAACCGCACTGTGGTTCCATGGCCTAGCACCAAGAACCGCACCTCTTGCGGTGCGGTGCGGTTCGAACCGCGGTTCTCGCGGTTCCATTACGAGGCCTATGCCTGAGGCACCAAAACTGCTTTATTCACAGTTGATCAGATCCCATGTGAGGACCTAAGTCTGACTGCGTAGTGGTGCTGAGCTTTACCACTACGCCACAGCCAAAAGGCGCAAATCGATGACCGAACGGTCATCGAGCTCAGCATACTATATAGCAAGGTCAGGTCCGTGACACCTTCCCGTTGGGTACTAGGCCGGTAATAATCTGCCTTGCATGGAGATCTCATGCAGGCATTAGTTCGGCCTAGTTCTGTTGTGGTCAAGCCGTCAAACTTTAGTATCCACTTCACTTGCGGTATACCAGTTGATTTAGGTTCGGGGAAGGATGTCCACAGCTGTTCGGATGCATTTGTAAGCTCCGCGCCAAATCTAGGGATACTCCTCCCTGGATAAATTGACACTGTATAATGTTCCGACAGGCTCGACCACTGCCGAGATCCCCAGACCTCTCAGAATACAGCTCAACTTATTTGCAGGCAGTTGTATATCAGATCCTACAGTGAATACTGTGAGATATGGGATGTCCTTGGGGTAGCGTCTGTCAAAACGCTAGAGAGTCTAACCGTTGCTGCAGATGGCTTCATAGTAGTAGATTATCAAGAATTGAAAACAACATTTTATCAAAGTCCACTCAAATCCCTCAGGGTACTCATGTCGCAAATTTGGAAAGATGGCCAAGAAATTGACAAGACAGATCTTAACAAAGTCTTAGATGTGAAGTTACTACATCCATATGATTTTCACCAGCCCCAGGCCCAGCAGCAGCAGTAATCACAACATTAAACATTCAAACACTAAATAACTTAACGCGTAGCATTTTTACATTGTTGGTGGGCTGTAGACTCAGCCTCCATATTATAGCGCATTCTCATGTTGGTCTTTAGCCTAATTAGAGGCACAAGCCGTCTTGTGCATAAAGTAATAGGGTTTATTCCTGTGATATAACTCTGGTGATTTTGGCATGATGACTATGATCATGTTGAGATTGCTTGGCAAGGAAACATGCCCCTTCCTACTCTAGGACGCGCCAAGGAATTATATAGTATAGAAACAGTTGCAAGACCTATCGGTGGCTAGTAATAACGTGACAGCGCTTGGTGAAGATAAAACTACTTAGGATGGGGAGATTCTATTATGTTGAACAGACATTTGTCATTGGATGAAATAGACAAGATTAGAGGCCCTCAAGGTGAATCAGGCAAAGAAGAATTAAAAATAATACAGTAATATATTAATTAGTATCTAGATATCTATAGATACATATAGAAAACAAAAAAACATACAACAGCCGGGATTCGCTGGTGGTCACCCACCCAACTACTAACCGGCCGGCGTGTGGCTTAAGTACGGCTGAGCGGACGGGAAGCCCTGTTTTCCACACCCTATGGTCGTATGTGTTTGTGTTAAATTAGGAGAGGTTAATATAGTGATGCTGGCAATTCCAATGTACTCCCTGTCCCCTTTTCCCGGGATTGAAAAGCCTCCTTTGGATTTCTCGAAATGATCAATATAATCTGTAAAGGATTAGGCCTATCAGAGGCTGTCTATGGATTAGTCAGAACCTAGTCCCGGAAGTCGCGGATATAAAGAGGGGCTTGTTGACTCTATGCTCCTACAATGAACGATCCGACCAGACAGTTGAATAACATCGTGGTTCTATAAGCTCCTCTGGTCCATACGTTGGTTAGTGTGTAGTTGATACACCTATATCACAGCCCTCCTATACCGAGACCACCTGAAGCTCTTCCCTCCGATTCTTTACATTTGTGAGACTATATATGGGAAAGCGTGGTAGAAAATGTTTTGGTAGTATTGATACAAGACTAATCGCTGGTTTTGGGTAACCAGCGATTATTCTGAGCCCATATAACCTCTTCGGAAGTCATATGCCCGTTACCAAAATACCAATATTCGTGCCTGAGGAACCAATATAGGGGCGAGCCCTAACACATCTATGTGGCCTAAGGCACGCATACTGTTTTGATACTATTCTCCTGACAACATTATCCGTATGGGCTCTTGTGCCGTATCCCCTTTCCCCACACCAAGTTTGGCCCATCCGCAGCCTCCCTGTAAGTGATAATTCAACGTCCTGCGAGAGTTAGAAGAGGACATAGTTATATGACACTATCCACATAACCTATTCAAGTGCGCGGTAAATACAATCAAGACTTAGAGGGTAGAACTTCTTCAACCGTGATGACTCCTTGGCAGGAGGAGTTTATATATCTATTATTAAGATTATCTGATCACTTCTTATCTCCTGCCAAGACACGGATAAATTTTGTAGCACCGGAACTTAGGTCCTGCGGTGGATTACCAGGCCCTGTCGTTTTATATTGTCTCAAACTAATGTTAGACCCTGCGAAAAAGATGCTGGAGAATGGCTTCCGGTGTTTCAGGTTGTTCTTGGCACCCGAAGGGTCCTGAGCTCCTAAACTTGGAGTCAAAAGTATATATAAGTCCTGTAGAGACTTGTATGAAAGAAGCATCAATCACACCAGTCCCTCCTCTCACTCCAGCATCATGGTATTCAACAAAAGAATTCTGGCTCTACTGCCTCTCGCGGTGGCCAGCACCTCCGCCGCACTACAAACAGCAACGGCATTCACTGCAAACCCAAACATTGGCCCTGGCGGCCAAAGCTACGTGGACTCTGATCATTTCCGTTTGTACTCATCGACGACAAGCGATGCAAACACTGTCTTGTCCATGCTCGAAGTGGCCTACAACTGCTTCGTTGATGACCTGGAATATACATCCACCGCCATTTCGTACAACGCAGAGAGTACCAACGGAGTAACTCTGTACAAGGAGAATATCTACCCCGTCGATAATCTAGGCAGCGCGGCTGGTGTGCTTAAGACTGATCCCGATGCCGGCCTCAGTTGGCTGGAGATGATCCCGTCCTCCCTCGCCGATCCGAGGGTGACGGTCCACGAGTACGGCCACGCCCTCACCTACCACAGTCGGACCTGGGTAGACCAGACTGCCACGGGTTCATGGTGGGAAACTATAGCGCAATTCATGGCTGAGGCTTTCATAACATCTCCCTTATGAGCCAATGCCAGGTCTAAGCACAACCAGGCGACAGGTGATTCGATGATCGAACTTAACAAAGTGATCGGCGATTCGTTCCAAGTCATTGTCGATGCCACTACCGGTATTGGGAACTACTACCAAGCGTGGCCATTCTTCACGTATATTACAAGCAACCCTGACAACTATAAGGGGCTCGGCAGCGACACCGTCCGCCAGCTCTTCCTCCAATACCGCAAGGGCAGCAATGAGACGCCTCTCCATACCCTTGCGCGCGCTTCGACCTCAGCATCCGTCCCAGAAATCGTCGGTCGCTACTGGGCTCGCATGGCCTATCTTGATATCGGTCACTCAGTTGCCCAGACGGCTTTCTTCGAACAACGGAGCAACTTCAACTATGCAAATGTTGATGCGCAAGGCAATGGTGTCTATGTTGTCAAATCCGCTAGGAAGCCACAATATATGGGCGCAAACATCATTCCCCTGAAGACATCAGGTGTCAGTAATGTTCAGGTTAGCATCACTTGCCAAGGAGAATATTCGGCAACGCTCGCGATCCGTAGCACCGAGTCCGGAGTTGTCCGGTATGTCCAACTTGAGAATGGCAGAGGCTCAGCTTCTGTCGCTGGCAACGAGGAAGCAAGCCTTGTGATCGCAAACACTCCCAGCACCCTCTACCAGTATGATGGTTTCAAGCTCTCGGATGAAGTACGGCAGGGATTGGACTACTCGGTGCAGATCTCGGGGGCTACTGCCTAAGGCGTGGAAAGTCCACAGTAGCATATATCAGGGCTTTGAGTCCTGTATGTAGCCCATTACCTATTCCAATACTCTGTATTGTATGTAATCAACCTAATATCAAAAACTAACAATCTACCGCTCTCCAGCATGCTTATCGATATCAGACATCAAGAAACAGTAAATTAAGTTAAAAAATATCAAAACTAACTTCGACCTTCATTGTGTCCAGCCGATGGATCGGAGAGGAGCCGAGTACTGGTTTTTATTGACGTTCTTCTGGTGATATTTAGATTGGGTTGAATGCGAAGTAGGGCTTGCTCCACAACATCATCATAACATCATCAGGAGGTCCCTCCGGTTCAACCATCTATAAACCAATTCCCCTTCTATAATCCGGACTCTATGACGATGCTCTAGGTATGTACATAATATCCACTATGATTTGGTGTTTATGCATGGATCTAATCAAGCGATACAGACTATTATAAATTTATCCCTCATCTTCCAGATCATTGAATGTGACGGCGCAGGGGCAGTTGTAAAAGTTGGGCCAGACTGTACCAGGTTTAAAACTGGTGATGAGGTTTTCTTCATTGGCTTGCCGACAAGGCAAGGAACCTACTCAGAGTACCAACTAGTTCCCGACGGTACTGTGGCCCACAAACCAAAGTCTCTAGATTTCGTCGAGGCTGAGGTCCTGCCACTGACGCACGGTACTACCTATGAGGCCCTATTGGAAAGGCTAGAGATTAAACAAGGCGAAAATGTCGGGCTTCTAATTATAAAGGTGGCGGTGGTGTAGGGGAGATGGCCTCCCAAATTGCTCTCTTAGTACTCAACCTACCGGCTGTAATCATCACAGCATCTCGGCCAGAGACAATAGATTTCACGAAGATGATGGGCACGAACTCGTGTCTGGGAGGATGAGGTCGTGGTACCGCACCTTCCTGAATTTAAATCCTCCAGTCTGTCGAGCAATAAGTCTCTTTCCGCATCATATAGGTGCGAGGTTGTTAATTCTCACGGAAGCATCAAGGTTTTTAGGCCAACACATTCTCCAACACTAGTATCTTCCTCTGATACAACAGAAGTCCATTGTATTGCCGTTCGTTCTCAACCGTCTTCAGAGAAACACATCGCCATTTGGTCCCCCAAGATTTCCATCTACTCGGGAGACATCAGTCTTTCCCGACTGGGCCTAACCACATCGGACGCAACCTCCCTAGCCGCCAGGGCAGATATGATCATCCACAACGGCGCGGACGTTTCGTTCCTCAAATCTTACCGTTCTCTAAAGAAGACCAACGTTGAATCAACTGCCGAGCTCATCCGCCTCAACGCACCATGTCGTATTCCTATCCACTTCATCTCTTCCGCTGCAGTCGCCGGCTTCGTTCCGTGCACAGAGCTTCCTCTACGAGAAGTCAGCATAGCATCGGACACGCCAGCCGCTAAAAATGGGAGCCACAGTTATCAGGTCGCGAAATGTGTTAGCGAGCGACTTCTTGAGAAAGCGAGCGAACGTTACGGAATGAAGGTCATCCTGCATCGACCAACTGGTGTTGTAGCCGAGGAGTCTCCGCGAATAGATATTCTAGCAAGCTTCCTGAAGTACTCGCAGATTCTCGGGGCAGCCCGGACGTGGATGGCTGGGGCGGGTACTTTGACCTAGTGGACGTGGGCTTGGTCGCACAACATGTTGTTTTGGGTGCCTTGATTTCTACTTCCCCTGGGAAATTGGAGAGTCCTGTACGGGTGGTGTGCAAACATCTAATGCAGATGCTTTTCCAGTCAGAGAGCTGGAAAGGTATCTAGAACACAGACATGGGAATCCATTTGGCACTCTTCCAATACTTGAGTGGATCAGCCGTGCGGCTGAGGAAGGTATGGCTGAGATGGTGAGCACGTATCCGACGTGACGACGAAGAGATAGAGCGGTACTCTCGGGTAACCTCGAACTTGATTCTTGAGGTTTGCATGGCCTATATGTGTGTAGATAAATTTGTACTTGGCGGATGAAGTTCTTGAAGTCCTGATGCAAGTGAACGATCGTCGCGAATGGTTTTGTGCTGAAGGTCGGGTTTTCCCTCTAAATTGTGCAATGCAATTCGATGTCATGGCTATATACTATGTACATAGAAGCTACACTAAAGCTCTGTAGATATAGTGAAATTATTGGCCGACAAGTGCTCGACTTTTTGCATTATTATGCGCCTCCGAAGGAATGGTTCAACATGTAAGCACATCTAAACAATTCCCGTGTCTGATCGAGTGCATCCATTATCTTCTACCAAGACTGAATCTTCCTATAGTAGCCCCTATTATCCGATAAATGCTGTTTACCGAGTTCAGAATGAAAGTCCATTATGCATCACATTCCGATGCTTAGCCAAATGTCGCCGAATAGTGGACTGGGTGCTCTTCCTGGTATTACCAGGGGAGCCGACTCGGACATTCTCACATACTGGATTGTCGGCGCAGTTATGGTAAATAGCTATGGATCCTCCGCCACCGCAAAACTGAGAATTATCCCCTGCGCATCGCATCTGGCAAGATCCCATCACCCCTTTCTTTGGCTCAACGGCAAGTGCATTGTCGCAGTAGCACCTGTATAGGGACATCAGTTAGTGTTACTCACATATGCAAGGCCAATGACATACTCTGAGGAATACTCCAACCCAGCATAGCTGTAACCATTGGTACTGCAAAAGTCCACGCATCTCTCTACTGTCATGTCGCCGTTGTTGGTAGATTTAGCCTTCAATGTGCGATTGCTCAGATTGTCCGCTCCACACCCAACATATTCCCAATGTTTTTTCTCCGTGAGATCGGTAAAGTAGAGCGCTGCTTCACTGATAGCGGTAGTCTGGCAAGGGACAGGCTGGCCTCGCTCAGGGCCATAGGTCAGCGGATTGCAACCGGGGAGCTTCTCGAGAACGCCATTGATCTGCTCGTCAACGAATGATGGAAGTTTACAAGCTTGACATTCTTGGTCAGTGAAGAAGTTGAAAACCTGTTTCCCATTCGCGATACAGTCCTCGAGGAGGCCGCTGTCATTCAGGCAGTTATCGATAGCTGTCTGTAAAACGTCGATATCCCATCCATTCACCTAACAGGAAGTCAGTTTACCTAGCAGGCTTTAACAAAGACTGAGATACCTACAAAGTCACCATGCATACCGAAACCTGTCGGGTCGCCGTTGGCGAGTACGAATGGCTGGGAGGCCCCGTACCAATCATCCGCGAACAAGTTTGTGTCCCAGTGAACCTCAAAGAATAAAGACACTAGGTGGACCGGGTGAGTATCTGGACATTCTCCGTTATTATAAGCGCCAGAGATAGGGTAGGCCATATGCGATCGATGGTCGGGTGAGTCCAGATTCTTGCCGTCCCAGCACGAAGGGAAGAATATCTGTATGCGCAGCCCATTTGGGCAATTGTAATTAGGGAAGCCATTGGTTTCCGGCTTCGCAGGACCATTATAGTCGAGACAGGCGTAGCTCACAGCCTGCGACTCGAAGTTCTCTGTAAAGTTTCTCTTGAAAGGGTCACCTGCGAGCATACGAAAGCCTTTTGGGAATGCGTGGAGCTTGTCATTATTCGGACCGGGGCGCTGCCTATAGGTTTGCGTTAGTGGTTAGCCTAGCTGAACGACGGTATTCTCTTGTCATCCTCCCTCTTCGAATCGAGGGAGCAGGAAGTTGCGGAAAGTAAATGGGAGGTTGGGGAAATGTTAGTCACATACAGATAATACACAATCATTCCGCCAGCCGCACCGTTGCCATCCCCAACTTGAGGAACACTTATAAAACTCCCATTTTTAGCATGATAATACAGCTTAGGAGTCCAATAGTTGGAAAGATCCTGTTTGATGGGACAGGAAGAGCATTCCGAAGCTCGAGCATCTTCGTAACTCATCGAGAAGGCGAAGGCGCTTCCGCCTGAAATCGTGTGGACATGTCCGCCAACGACACCGGGATTCACGATGGGATCAGCTCGTTCCTGAACGAGACGGCTAGGGCAGGGCATGCGAAAAAAGGCTGCTGTTGGTGCGACCGACAGTGTTAGTGCACCCAATGCAGCTACCTTCACATTGTTCAAAAGCATTTTATCGGATTAAAGGGTCTCCCTCCAGCAGCCAGCTGCTTATAGGGCCTTGAATTTGGAATTGAAGTTAACCAAAGAAAGAAAAAGAAAAACGAGCGACGGTTACTTGACAAGGAACGAGAAGTGTAATATTCTACACGGTCAGATTGAAAGAAGACAATTAGAGAAGCATGCGGGTGAAGCTGTGGTAACCTAACGAGGTATAATATAGACATCTAGCAGGTAGTCTGAGCATAATATAATGCCTAGTACTTCCGAATTGATACTTCGGTACTTCTCATGGAAGAGAGTCTCCCCACAGTATAGGGTTACATTGACATGTCAGTGCCGTGATGGAGACGATCACCCAGTAATTTCATCGGCAAGTGAGGAAATATGTATGAAACATACTGAGTGGGTAGCCGGCTATTTTATTGGTGGACGGCGAGCCCGAAGGAATGGAAGCGTTAACTCATAATCTTGCGAGCGTTTAGGGCTCGACACCAGTTGCTTCTTTAGGAAAGTGTAGATTTAGCCATCTGAGGATCCACATCATGCCTAGACCCTGGGATGGTTCACTAACCAAGCTAAACATCTACATGAATAGAGGCACATTATAAGACAGATACGATGCATAAAACCGGCATCCCCCCCGTTCTATTTTCTTCAAAAGTTGTTTCTCGTCTTCCTGACCATTTTGTTATTGTACTCTCATTTAAGAATTTTTTCTCACTGCCGGCCGGTGTACATATCCTTTCATTTATTATCCCTACTTTCCTGCCCATACGTTCAACAATGATTGCAGGCATAGTCGTTCTCGGTTTCAGTGCCATGGCTCAGGCTCATGTTGCTGCCTGGGCCAAGGGCATGTACTGCCTCAGCGGCACATCCGGAAACGATGATCAAAACACCAATAATGCTGTTGGCCCACTCTATATGCTAGACAAGTCAGATTGGTGGTTCCAACACGACCGGGGGTGCGACAAGTTTCCTCCAGCTCAAGGCGACTTTCTGGAACTCCCTGCGAACGGGAACTTCACTGTTGAGCTAGCCCATAATCGAGCCCAAACCACCCTTTCGTACGATGGCCAGTACACTGGTGAATGGCCTGATAGCAAGGATCATCCTACCGACTGGAAAGGGCCCGGCAATCCTCCAGGCTGCATCCAGGATGATGGAGCAATGCATACTAACAACCAATCTATGGCAGCTGGTACCGCATTTGCTATCAGCTATGAAAGTGATCTGGCCCAAGTCACAATGGAGAACCTTGTTGTATTTAGTGTCCTAGAACAGTGAATCCCTACTTTTCTCGAGTATTTTCGTCCTTGTTTTTGTGTCGAGGCTAATCTTTTTTTTTTTTTCCCTCGAAGTACTCCTTGGAAGCGCTTAGCGACGTATGAGATTCCCGACCTGAAATCCTGCCCAACTGATGGTTGTATCTGTGCATGGCTTTGGGTAAGTTGCTACGATGATCTTTTCTACCTTTCTCTCCCCCTCTCTCTTTCTCTTTGTCTCTCTCTTGTGCTAACGCTAATTACAACGGTCGGTCCTTTTTTTAGGTTCCAAACGGCTGCGGACAACCTAACATGTATGTGTTAGATCTCCTACAAACTTGAAACATGGAATAGCGTCGATTGACATTAGATATCAAGGTATATGCAAGGATTCCGTTGTAAAGTCACAGGGGCTAGCTCTTCCAAATCTCTTGCTCCAGCACAAGCACCTCAATATTGTGCAGACGACTCGTCCAAATGTGTTAAGGGTGCAAAGCAGATGATTGCATGGAATCGTGAGTACCCGGACTATTAGTGCCCCTTCCCTACGTCGCTGACATCCTTTTCCACCAGAAAAATCAGGGAATAACGTCGAACCTCCGAATGGCGTCACCCCTACCTATAGTGGATCCTGGGGTTGGGAAAGTGGTAGGTCGAGCACATTCCTTTCACGACGCATCTATCCGCTAATCGCTGAGGAAAACACAGGTCCACAAAACGACATATTTGCTATTGCGTAGGAAGACCGTATAAAGACGTTGGCCCAACTACGCCAACCAGCAGCCAGGGGAAGCGGGCTGTCCTCCTTTAAAGCGAGTGTTCTGGATATTTGTCAATTGGGTAATACTCCGACTGTCCCAAGCTGGATGTCTATCCTCAACTTTACAATCGGGTGGAAATTGAGTGTGTGTTTGTGGTTTATTAACCCTTTTCATTCTCTGTAAACGCAGTTTCCAGGTGGCCAAGAATTTCAATTTTCTTTCTATCAATCGTTTTCCTTTTAGGAACTGAACGAGCCAGTCTAGTAGCCCTGGGTGGTGTATAGTTAGCTGCTATAGGGCCAAATTCGAGTAGGCCTCTTTACCAGACCGTAATGCTACTCCTCGTCAATATCCTTTTGCCGACCGCCTTTTGCACTACAATTTAGTGGAGGCTGCAGAGTATCACAGCTAGACAATGCTTCCACGGGATTAAGTGTACACCATAAAGAGGCATTTCGTAGCGGGGCACTGAGGGCCTCAACCTGGTATTCCCATATGAGTAGGCGAAGAGGATCCACCTCATACCAAGTATTACTATGGAGAACAAGCGACGATCTATAGGGGTATTTCAAGACACGAGCACTAGCATTGCCTAGTAGCAAACGTCGCGAACTTAATCATTAGGTAAATGAAAGGTATACCAATAACCTAAAATAAATAGGTATTTCTATGATGATTCTCCCGGCTTCTGTGGAGGTGCAACAGGAAAGCTGGGTTACATTCAGGGCGGGCTGAGGTTGTCGGAGAGAGCTTTCTTTTTAAACAGACACCATTCCATTTATATCATGGTTCCACATTGCCTAGTTAGAAGATTAGACCTCGGTCTCCGCCTATTCGACTCTCGTCCGTTTTCTTCGGCAAATTCCCGGCGCCGGATGGAATACTGCTTCGTGGCTTGCCAGCTTTGTGCCGTCCACATTACTAAAGTCCCCTTTCTGGACTAGGTCGGGGGGAATGCCATCCAGAAAGTCTTTGATCTGTTCGGAGCTAAGACCGCGCGCGTCGAGGACCTCCTAGTTGCCTGGGATGGTACGCAATACGCGGTCCTTTTCAAGGTGGGTGTATCCCTTACCGGAGGGATCGCGCTTCATGTGTTTCACAAAGTCAGGGAGAATCTAGGAGACATTATATTAGCTTTATATACTAGGGTATTGGGCTTGCCTGTGATTGGAGATGGCTAAGAACTGTATATATTGCCTGTATCTCTTTTAGGCTATTACTTACCCTGCAGGTCATTTTGGAATATAGTCTTGGTAGATTTTGATGACTGGTATATCTAACCGAACATCAAATGTTATATATATATTTTTCTTAATGACTGTGACCAAGTAGGGGTTGGGGGGCTGGGCCCACTTCTTAAGGGTAAAGTAGCGTAGTAGCCCTCATTATCCTGTCCTAGCTTGCCTATGTCACATGGCCGCCATGCAGGGTTGAGCCGTCCAGCGACCCCGTAGAACACTGCCTGCAGTGGCTACGGGAGTAGCAAGGTAAAAGTATATAACAAGCAAAAGAACGCAAGGTAGCTCTACCCCTAGAACTCAACCCCTAAAGCTCACCTCCAGCCTCTTTTTAAGGGTAAAGAATCCGGCCCATTTACTTTTGGGATCTACGAACTTGACTCACCCTTAGCTTGATTCACTTCAATATCAAACCATGTCATCTGACTACCCTTGTAAAAGGTTTCACCAATGGGCGCTTCACGCATAAACTCGCCAACTAGTTCTTATCTAGGCAGGTAAGCACTAAGACCGCATGCTATGTACTAGTCGTGTGTTAACTGATCTTAGCTAATATACCAACCTGTAAGGATATTGATCCTTTGGGGCAATATCACCGGCCCAGATCGGATTGCCTTTCTTACTGGGACTAAAATGATGGCAAAAGCTCTGTGACAAAAGTCCCATAGAAGGCGTTTATGATGATGCATATCGCTATTATTATCAGCATCATATGATCATAATCAACACAGTCCCAACATGAGTAGGGTTTGATCAAGCAATGCGTGTCCAAATTCAGTTGCATTGGCATGTGCGATATGGAAACTTGATCTGAAGCCGGAAAGTACCGTAACATCTGGGCGGTAGGTTGCTCCGGATTTGCAGAAAGTAAGGCGTTCGAGGGTGGCCCACATAGATCTGGATGCTTGAATGCCCGATCATGGGAATTGGCACAAACTTCGTTCCTCCCCGCATTCCTCCTAGAGTATCTCCATGCCATTCCGCTAAGGAATCTGGGACCTCTTTCCTGAAAGCTTAGTCACAGTTGCCATGCTTGGTCTTGCACTTGAGCACCTGTAGAGGTCTGAGACTATACACAAAACGCAGGTGCTCACTATGCTCTTTTCTTGGACCAGCACCGGGATCATTATGAAAGAAGGGAGCCTAGTTCTTTTCTGCAGGCTTTCTTCCTCGATGGATATTGTGAGTGTAGTGATGGAATTTATGAATAGCTTGTGAATTCACATGGCTTGCGGATTTCCTGCGCCACCCGATATCATGTTAAAGACAATAATTGGCCCAGCACCTTGGACGCCCTGTTCCAATACGATCCGAGGATCCTCCGGGCGAAGAAGCTTCCCTGTTCCCACCACAATGCTGGTAGCTCGAATATTCTAGGAAAAGACGCCTTAGTGCTATACCAATCTATTGTATGTTATTCCAAGTGATTCCAGTTTTCACTGAATAATCGTCCCCTTAAAAATCTAATCGTGGGCCAGGAAGTACCTGGCCTTGTTTATACCACACGGGGAATAACAAGATATAACTTCCATTCAGGAAGCCACGTTCCTGAAACGCGAACTGAGTCCAGTGTCTTGAATCTGCCTTGTCAGATACCGATGTCTTATTTTTGTTGTCTACCGTATAGCGCACCATTGGATGGGAGGCCAAGGTACTAGCTATCTGAGTAATGTTGTCATGCAGACGAATACTTTGTTCCGCGTTAATATGGCCAGTCTGTCTTATTTTTCGATAACCCCGGCGCTTTGGGCTGCCAATTTCACCATTACTCGATCGTTCGTGCCAGCCACGAGTGCCAGGCCGATCATGAAGCCCACGCCAATGCCGAGATAAGCAAGTCGAGACAGGCCGGTCGAGAACCCAACTATCTTGCCTTTTGAAGAATGGAAAGTACGTATGGTATGGTGTTATATGCTTGATATAACTGTTAGTAGTACGACACCTCAACTAATGGTTGTGTAGTGTAATGGTTAGCACTCGAGATTCTGATTCTCGCAATCCCGGTTCGATCCCGGGCACGACCTTTCCGCTTTTGTTTTGCTCCCATCCACTGGAAGGGCTTGGCATTTCGGAGACCCAGACCCATTCATAACTCCGTCCAGCCACCGGATGTCCACGGAGGTGGTCCGATTGTACAATGCCTTCCTTGTTCAGGCCCTGACTGTTCAGCGTACCTTTTGACATAATTGGATTGGCCCATTTACTTCGATCATCTCTTTGTGTCTTGATCCTCGTCATCTCGAAATTTGTCTAGGGCATAATGACGGACGCCAACAACATCGATGCCGTGGAACGCGATTCCATCCCCACTGTATGTTTTTCAACTTTCAGGTCACATAGGTCGATCCTGGATAGTACGTTGAGCAAAAATGTTTCCTCATGTCCCTTCCGCTGGTTACTTGATTGTCAGGGATTTCCTAGCGGAATTCCTAGCACGAAATTATTGAATTGCACATGCCACAAAATGCAGTTAATTTGACGGCCTAGAAATTCGAGATCTATCTTCGACAAATTCAATTTGATCGGTCTAGTATCTAGTGATACACCGCAGATGCGATATAGACGCAAAGCTCCTACTCCTTCTTCGGCCTGATGGCAACCGGTGCCTTGAGGGAGTCGAAATGACCAGCCATTTTGGTGAATAGAATGCTTGCAGGGCCAACCTCCTTAGCCTGACCCTGAGTCAAGAAATTCATAGGAAACCCAGTATGAATTGGTGCTGCACCTTCAATCCCCTCAATGTCCTCGGTCGTCAACGCTATCTCCAGCGCGGCAATGTTCCCCTTCAGATGCTCAACCTTCCTACCGCCTGGAATGGGATAAGAATAAGGTGCTTTCAGCATGACATAGGCAAATGCCACTGCAGTTAGACTTGTGTTGTATCTTTTAGCGATACGCTCAAGAGCCTCGAAGATGGTAATATCAATTAGGGAAGGAGGTGCTAACTTGCGTCCCGGATTGCCATCACTCTGGAGAGCTTCGCGCTCAGCAGACTTGAAATTTCCACCTCCGAGGGCACACCAAGCACAAATGCCCATACCTTCGCTCTGGGCCATGGGGATTATGTCTCGTTCAAAGTCTCGCGAGGCGGCAGACCAACGACCTAGATAGACCGGGAAGGGCCATAATCCGTGGTCCCGAGCATCTAGCGCGCACACACATATTGGCCAATGACTCGGAAGCGACTCTCATTGATACGCCAGAAACTTACATTGGTTGGCCTTAGAAACAACCAAAGCTGGGGTATCGCTGATACCAAGATAGAGGACCTTGCGCGAGATAACCAGCTGATTCAGTGATTGCGTAACCTCTTCGATGGACGTGCCGAATTCCCACTAGTGGACGTAAAGCTGATTAGACCTTACGCAAATAGCGAGGGGGAATGTTTTGGAAAGCTACCAGATCCATATAAGAGGTTCTCAGCTTCTTCAAGCTAGCCTCTACCGAGAGCCGGAGATTCCTTGTGCTGTTGCGGACAAAGTTGGCCTGGATCTCATCACTTCTATATGTGCGATAGCCTGTCGTATACTTCGTCGTCAGAACAATCTGGTCGCGAATGGCGCGAGCCCCCATCTACTCACTGATCCAGGTCTCGGACTGTTCCTTCTGATAGTTGCCCGCACTAGATGCAGTTACCGTCATGAAGTGAAAAAGCATTGGGCAAGTAAGCCTATCATACGTATCGACGAAATTTCCCCCGCTGTTGTAGTAATAATCTAGAATTTCAACGTAGTTGGTTTGCTGCATTCTCCCATAAATTGCTTTCTGCTTTGTGTTAATATTCGAATGAACGGCGGTTACTAGCATTAGGAAAGTAGAACATACCATGCATATCCGAAGTTTGTCGATCCAAGACACAAAGGGCTCACTTTGACCGAAGCCGAAGGGGCCAATGGTCTATAACTACTAAGTAATGTCTTAAACGGGGCAGGGCGGGCAGACATGATGGGAGTGTAAAATCTTCTCAACGACGAATCAGATCAGAATTGCTACTATTACACCGACGTGGCTGACTGTTACTGACAAACGGATCGCAACTACTCTTCATAGAGAAAGGTGTTTCGACTTTATATTCCGGGTACAGCACATATACTGCCAGCTTCGAACATTGTCGGAGATAAGGCGACTAATTCCATTTCCAGTGGCTGTCCGGTCATTAAAAGGACGATACCTTGGAGCGGGAGCCCGCGGAGGTCCGTACCAGCAAATTTATGCTTCGGCTGCGCAATAGACGATCAAATGGCTCGTGTCCTGCCGCAGACTCAGAGTGAGCTCTTCGCAAATGCGAGATGTTCTCATCAAAGTGGCCCAATAACGTGACGGCGACCTACGCTGTTATACACCGTTAATGCTTCGGCCTTCCGCGCGGCGCCCCGTTTAACGTGTTGCACGGGCAAGGGCCGGGTTTAAGAGGTGAGCTTGACAAATCGGAAATCAAAGCCGGACTAAAATCCCCTTGGATTTGAGTATGTGTATGCATGCGGCCTTTCATAGCCTTTTATAGCCATAATAGCTGTAGCATCGCGCTCAATCTTGTGATGGATACGTGGATGTACTCAATGGCAACGGCTGCCAAACCCCGAAATACCTCCCTATCGGCCTCACCGATGAGAAAAAAGTAAAACAATATATATGTAACCCATAAGACCAGGGAATGTAAACTCCATGCTCTAGTGATGACTGGCTTGGAATTCCAACAAATTAGATCAACACCTTTCGGGTATTTTCGCCAAAGGCTACACGGATCAAAATTTTGGAATTGAAATTCAAGTAGGCCTTGCTTGCGTAGCATTGGATGGTGTTTCAGGCATCAAATGCCCCTGTCTCTTCAACAGTGCTAGTCCATAGCTATCATGCTATGATCTAGGTAGAACCTTGAGGGGAAATTATATCCACAGAAGAATTGCTTACATACTCCATTCCCCACTTGGGTGTGCATTAGTTCCGTCGATAGTGAAGAAGCGGATGAGAAGCTAAACCACAAATAGGGATTGATTCGCCACGTGCGTGATGTCACGCTCCTTCTGACGTTTTTTGGCCAATCATCTTTCCGTAAGTATCACGGTACAGGGTTGTTATGGACTAGTTTATATGCAGCGTCAGCGGCAACCTTACAGGTCAGCCCTAGTGGCTCCAGCTGAGATTGTTTTTCGTGGGGGCCGGGTCAATAGGCCACCAAGTTTCTCCATAAATATGCGATACCACAGCACGTCTGTTCGAGCATGATCCATAACAAACTCTCAAGCACCTTCGGTCTACTGCCGCAGTATATCACAATGCTTTTTCTGTACTATTTGGTAGCCGCTGCCTCTATCGCCACGGCCTCTCCGACCGTGTATCTCATCCGCCACGGAGAGAAACCATCGGACGGGGGTACAGGCCTTAGTGCGCAGGGGGTACAACGCTCCCAATGCGTTCGATCTGTCTTTGGCAAGGATTCTGGTTACAATATTGGTTATATATTGGCACAAACCCCTAAGAAGAGTATGTCTCAGGCCCTTTTACTTCGAATGACAATCGTACAGTGCTGATAGATTGTCAGATGGCAAGCGTGCCCGTCCTTATAAAACTGTTCTTCCACTCGCTGAAGACTTGGGTCTTACCGTGGATACAACCTGCGACCGGGATGACCATAAATGCGTCAAGAAAGCTGTCGAGAATTATACTGGGGAAGGAAATGTCTTGATCTGCTGGGAGCATGACAATCTGACCGACATTGTCGAGAAGCTGGGCGACCATGATGCGCCGACCTACCCTGATGATAGGTAAAGTGATCCTCTTTTAACTCCCCTCCCCATATTAGAGATATCACGCTGCTGTTGAGATCTGCTGTTCCCTCTTTTGCGTGTGCAAGGTTGAACCAGGCTGGGGAGAAGTAATATAATGCTGGCAGGATGTTACTGACCTTTGATGACTAGATATGATCTGATCTGGACTGACCCATCACCATACACCAAGGTCACGGAAATCACTAGTGAGCAATGCCCAGGCTTGGATAGCTAGGAAAATTCTGCTCCGCAGAAGATCAGACACTTTGATGACGGTGCTCTAATCGACCCGTTTGTATGACAACGAAATACATGGATTGTCTCCGTATTGTTGGCGCAGTTTGCTATTTTTTCCGTCGTAGTAGACTGCTTGTTTCCCTTACTTTCAGACTTGCTTGAAAATGGAAGTACATCAAATAGCACCTTCAAATGGTTTAACTTTTTCGCGCAGGATCAGACGAAAATCGGCTTGAATGGTGAATCGTTAGACAGCACGGCAATGTGGCGGACCATCCTTGTGATGTGTGATTAGATGGAACAATGGTTTACTTTTGCCTTGATTAAATCAATTTACATGCTAAACACACGTGTTCAACTTCCCGTCGTGTTGCTAATCCGCAGAGCACTGGCCAAGACATACGGCCATTATTGTACCCGGGCTGGAGATTTCGCAGCCCTCCGAAGTTCATTAATGAGAAGTTTACCAAAACTGATTATCCCTACATAGACAGACCAATTAGCCCTGGTGAAGCGATATAAGTCATGACTCGAAGCTTGGGTTACACTCGCTCAAATTAATTCCCGCGTCGCTTTGACAAGGAAGTGAGGAACTGCCGATAATTAAAACCTTGGCAATCTCGGGTTTCCTGCGGAGTCCGGCGCGCATATCCTTGACGAGCGGATTAGGCTTTCGTTTCAGTCATCTGATAGGGTAGCCAAAGGTAGATCTTCACGACGTCCGACGGGATCCCAGACATCGCGTGTTATGGGATCTCTATATACACTTTGCCTATAGGCCTTGGCTCATAAGGGGTCCGTCTTCTTGTCTCTTCAGTCATTTATAAGTAAGGTTTCGCACCAATAGTGTGAAGATAACGAAAGATGCCAAGCTCTGCCAAGCACCTCCTAATATACTGTACCGCTGTTGTTTGTCTTATACTTGTCCCGAGATACAATATTGGGCCGTGAAGTAATACACCGTGCCTCTCCGTGTGACCTGTCTGCCTGTCTATAAATTGATGGAACACAATCCTCTGCCGTACACCTCTTTAATTTTCTTGTCTTTCCGTGTACTGTTTTGGGCTTCACTTGTTCCTCACTTATCACACGTTGTGTGAGGACTATACGGGTCCTCTTTCTCACGATGCGCGTCCTACCTTGTATCGCTACCTTGGCTGCGACAGCATCGGCCCTCGCCATTGGAGAACGTCCTCGCTCGGATGATCTTTTCGTTCTCGAGTTCGCCCCGGGGGAAACCAAAGTCGTTACCGAGGCTGAGAAATGGGCCCTGAGAGCAGTAAGAGCAGTACCCCTCCAATCTGTACCTATAACATATCACATGCTTATCACAGCCCTGTGTTACAGGAAGGCAAGAAGTTCTTTGATATCACAGCCGAGGATAACACACAACAAATCGCATCAATCAAGCAGCAGACGCTCGCTGTAACATACCCAAGTACTGTGCAACACAACGAGACGGTGCAGAACCTGATCAAGTCGATCGACAAGAACAACTTCAAAACTGTTCTCCAGCCCTTCTCGGAGTTCCAGAATCGCTACTATAATAGTAACAATGGCAAGAAGTCCTCCGAATGGCTCCAGGGCAAGATCCAAGCCATCATAACGGCGAGTGGAGCAAAGGGAGTCACGGTCAAGCCCTTCGCTCACAGCTTCCCTCAATCGAGCCTTATCGCAACTATTCCAGGCAAGAGTGACAGTAAGATTGTTCTTGGAGCGCACCAGGACTCCATCAACCTCAGGAACCCTTCGACGGGCCGTGCACCCGGCGCTGGTGAGTCCCAATAGCCCCGTCATACGACATACTAGTCCTGTCCTAACCGCAAAATACCGATAGATGATGATGGCTCCGGAGTGGTTACCATCCTCGAAGCCTTCCGCGTTCTCCTGACCGATAAAACAGTGGCTGCTGGCCAAGCCCCTAACACGATCGAATTCCACTTCTATGCGGGTGAAGAGGGAGGTCTCCTGGGAAGCCAAGCCATCTTCAAACAATACTCCCAGCAGAAGAAAGTCGTGAAAGCCATGCTCCAGCAAGACATGACAGGTTACACCGAAGGTACCACTAGTGCTGGCAAGCCGGAGGTAATCGGCATCATCACGGACAACGTTGATGCAAACCTAACAAAGTTTTTGAAGACCATCATCACCGCGGTAAGTTCACTATCACATTTACTCATAGGCCCCTTTCGGTACTAACGACCATCGTCGGCAGTATACCACTCTTCCATATGTGGACAGTAAATGTGGATACGGTTGCAGCGACCACTCTTCTGCCACTAAGTACGGCTACCCCTCGGCGTTCGCTTTTGAGTCAGAATTCGGCGATGATAGTCCCTATATTCACTCAGCAGATGATACGATTGATACCGTCAACTTTGATCATGTTCTTCAACATGCAAGACTGACTGTAGGATTTGCATATGAGCTTGCGTTTGCATCATTGTAGGGTGTGAAAGGGAACTACGGAGCCTCGATGCAGCATATCTACTTGTTCAATGATAGCTAGCTTGTGTATATCTACAATGCCAAGTCCTACTATACATTAGCTGCACGCCGTGATATGCTGGTAGTGTTTACTTGCCGGCCGAAGATGGAGGGGCATGTTTCTGGATATAGTGGCTCGATGGCTCTCCACACTAAATCTCCAATGCGGGTTCCCTTATGGCTTCCATGACCTGCCATTTTATTCAGGTTTTGCAAGAAGGACATGCAGGAGAAGAAGGATGGAAGGAATGGGCAGACAAGATTGCAGTGATCTCCTGGTTCCGAGCATCGCTGTCTAGTTCTATGCTAAATACACTTTGACATTCTGATAGGTTATTAACGCAGGAGTTGTCAGGACCTCTTCTCTGACTCAACATCATGTAGTTAATATATAGTGTTGAGAAAATGATGTCTGAGGCAGCAACAGGAAACCAAGCCCTGCGCAGCTCGCATGGATATGATAGATCCATTCTAGATATCGGCCACGTAGACATCTTTCTCGGGGGACTCTCATCCAGTTGAAAAATACACCGTGTGATGTTAAGGAACTGCACGATAGTCAAATATACTATCTTCACCACCTAGTAGCACCTCGCAATCCGTAACCCTTTTAGGTGTCTATACATGCTCAACATATAGCACCTTTGTCTTTCTTTTTCCTCGACGTTCGTTTGGTTGTTCAAGGTTATCATCCACCCTCGTAATATTGCCTTTCTGTACAGGCATGATTCACTGTTGGTACGCGACTGTATAGAATTACGAACCCCTGCAGTAAGTAAGGCAGAATTCGGTGCCATGCGCACCACTGGGTCATACTGTTAAGGAAGCGACGTCAATTTCCCGCTGGGCTTGGCCATAAATGGAAACATACACGCGGAATCATATGGTGAGCCTTAACCAGAAGGAGCCTGAGATCTTGGCACAGGGGGGGGGCAGCAAGAAACATTGACAGGCAACATAGACAAGGGCCAGGCCTACTAACGTATACCTAGTAGTTAAAGTACGAACGAGTCGAGCTGGTAATAATTTGTAATCCTGAGTTGTAGCAAGTTCTACGGTGAGTCAGGGGAATTGGCATCAGAATAGAGAGGACTAAGTAATTGACTTGACTTGAGTGAGCAGACTCGTTGACTTAGTTGAAGACCGAAAGGATGAAGACCGAAAGGACGATAGATACACGTGTACAGCTTATATAACCATGCAAGCCCCTCACTAGTGGAATATCGCCATCATACCTACCGAGCACTATAGCCATATTCGTAAAATGAGTAAAAATGATATTGATCGCGAATTTGCCGAAGGGTAACTGATCCAATCACTTTTCAAAGAGAATATATCCGTTACAGTAGCTTCGTTACCGACTTTTAACCACCGAAGATAGCCAATGAAGCATCACTTACGCACTTAGTAGGCTACGTCCGTGTAGCTGAGATAGCTTCCACTCTACCCTCGTTCCCCTACTTCCCTTGAACTCGTTTCATTAGAAAAATACACATGGTATACAAGGGTGAAGTGGGATCAGATTGGCTGAACTACATTTCCCAATTCTGATATCTTGACAAAAGAACTAGAACTTGTACAGAAGCTATGCTGTCGTCTCAACTGCAATTCTCCCTTCTTATCAGCCCCCGACGCGGCGTCCCTTAAAGTCATGTCCTGCGACGCAAACTGATACTTCGTGCCCAGGGCTTTCACGCGGCCTGCCCATTTATGCGGCAAGACCTGCTCCAGCGTGGCTCTTGCCTTGTCGTCGACTTGACTATTAATATAGTCTCTGACACTGTCCATGCTGACCGTAAACTCGCTGGGATGATGAACATAAGATACGTCAGGTGGGCTGGAAACCACGCTCTGGAGTGCCGTATCGCGGATCTCTTCGGCCAAAGGGCGGACGGTAATCATATCAAATGTGCCGTGCCAGTTAGAGGATATGGGTATTGATTTTGCTTCCAGTGCTAGGCGGGAAAATTCCTCCACCACCTCCTGATCTTTGATATAAATGAATGCTATGTGCCTTCAACTTTGCCTCTGCCTCTCCTCATTGGGAGACCGGTGAAGGATTAAGGAGGAAAGAAGGGAAGAAACGCAGGAAAAAGGAACTAAGGATGAAGGGGTCTGCTTAGGATTGTAAATTTGTATTTCTTGTGGAACAAGACCTGGTAACTCGTGGTTTGTGCTTGGAAATGGAGCAGAGCACTAATATCCAACACCAGCGGGTAGCATAGTCCCAAGCCCTAGATCCAATGCAACAAATACAATGAGCACACTGAGACGGGATATCGGTTCTTTCGAAAGGACCGAAAGACGCTGGCGACTGGTTTTAATAAAGACCGGACGAGCTACCTGAACTAGGTCAAATCAAAGGATACGTTGTTGACTAGAATAGTCAAGGATAAGCTGGATATTGTATTGCTGGTCCAGGATATAGGGCCTGATTGAAACATGCTGCATCAACGATTTGGACACCCAGGTATGCGCAGGATGCGTAGGATTGCAAAGTAATTAAAATTATTACTTAAAAAATAGTACAACTAGACCTTGCGAGGTCTGTGTTCAAGCGAAAAGCGTGAAACGACAGAATCGACATGAAGTACCTAGAGCAGAAAGGCCGCTGCAGAGGTATCAGTTGACTTTTGGGGTCCATGTAGAAATAAAGGTAGTGAAGTCTATTATCTTTCTATAACTGATGATGCAACGCGAATCTCATCACGGATAATCGCCGCTATGAGACAGTTCGGGACATACTATCCCGATGGATGCGAAAGCAGGAACGGGAGCTGGGTATGCTTTTAGTCAATATACGCCTGGACAACGCGAAAGAGTTTGGCTTTGAGAACATGGGCTACCATGTAAAGAATCGGGGGAAGAGCTTTAGGATGGTCTCGGTATAGGAGGGCTGCGATATAGGTGTATCAACTACACACTAATCATTCTAATGATCAGAGGAGCTTATTGAACGATGATTGTATCCAACTATCGGATTGGCTTTTCCTCGTCCCTATTTGTAGTACACCGATTAGTACGCGGCTCCCTAGAGAATAGGCTCTGACTAATCCATGGATCCACCGCTTAGGTATAGCCTTTAATAGGCCTAATCCGTTACAGTATAGGAAGGCTGCAATATAGGTATATCAGCTACACATTAATCATTCTAATGATCAGAGGAGCTTACCGAACGATGATGATATTCAACTATCTGGTCTCGTTACTATTGATCGGAGCGTAGAGTCAACAACCCCCCTTTATATCCGCGGCATCCGGGAAAGGTTCTGACTAATCCGCAGACAGCCTCTGATAGGCTTAAACCTTTACACGTATAAAGCAGGCGATATACGCCTTAGGCATATATAGTATTACCAATACGGCGTAAATCACCTTCCTAGTCAAGTATAGTGTCTCAGCCAAATAACAATTCCCCTACTTGAAAGCCTTTACAAAATTGATAGAAGGCGTTATTCCCACCACGATGTAAACGATCACTTGTGCAGGCCAAGGTATCGAAGCATGGCTGGTCCATGCGGCTCTGAATATGCCTAGAGTAGGAGTGAAGCAACATCCATCATAGAAGGAAGATGACACTTGGAGACAAAAAGCAGTGTTAATAAATCACAATAAACATTTCGTAGCCTTTTGCTTCGGTGTAGTCCATATACTGACCAATCCGCATTGTCTCTCGGGCGCTACCAACCAGGCCACAGCCTGGAAATATCGACATTGCAACAAACAAAATCCGAGAAGATTGAATGGAGGCTCGGGTTCGAAGGCCATCAAGACATGTTCTGGAGGATATGTTCGACATTGTGGAAAATGTATGCACCTGGTAGTAAGACGATAACCGTAACTGAATATATATAGAGGCGATGTGAGCCCAGATCGCACGCAAAATATGTACAACAAGCCATCGAACGGCCTACCTCGTCAGAGCCACGCCAAGGACTAGCATAGGGAAATATCTGCTTTCATAGAAGATCTAATAGAGAAGTGATTCGGGGTATATTATCCTCACCTACCGCACCATGAATGCGGCAGTCGCCTTTCGCATCCATAACGGGAAGAATAGCTGGAGGGCCGATGCGTTTGTCACGGAGGCCGACGAACTTAAACTTGCGAGCTAGGGAGAGGTTCGTTGGCGGTGTTAGCATCTAGGACAGGTACGTCTTAGCTATTAGTTTTGTGTCTCCTACCTGAAGCTATACATCATTTCCGTGCAAAAATACAAACTGGCGACTCAGTATTCAAAAGCAACAGTGATAATTCTGGACCAAAATAAGGGCTTTACTGTGAAAAGGCAAAGCTGCCATCAGAAAGTATAGTTGGGTACTGCCATGTATCGCAGCCATAATCAAATGCGAAGTATTTATGTTCATTTGACTTCGTGTCGCATGTAAAAAATGAAGCTCTCTAGCTCTAGGTATTCTATGTACAGTACAATTTCCTTGACGATTTCTAAACCGACCAAGGTCTATATATATAACCATTAGAACAGCCTTGAATCTAATGACTTGACCATCATCAAGCCATAGAACTATAGGCCCGCTATAATTGGAATGGCTGTCTAACCTGCCAACCACAACCTGGGCTCAACGGAAGCCGTCGACACGAGTTAGGCACGGGTTGTGTAGGTTGCCGCATCGCTCTAGCTGTTGAGACTGCCGTACAGGGTATTTAGACGGCATTGTTGGCGCACGTCCAGCTGTTAGAAGACGAGTTATCGTGAATCGATTTACCCGAGACATAAAGTCCCAAGCCGCACTGCCAATGATGTTAATACCATGCATAACAGAGAGGAAATATCTGATACATACAATTGCGCAAGCAATGCCGAGGATGATCACGTTCACGATGGTGAGGAAGATCTTCCTGGATGAGGAGAACCAAACACCCTTGTTCATCACAAGCCAGAAAATGGCGGGGAATCCATCTGTTCCACGTTAGTACCCTATGTTTCATGCGATGGTTTCGGGTTTACTCACAACTGAACCAACTACCAAAGAGGGCACTCTGTACAAAAATCGTTAGCAAACGGTATCGGAGCTTCAGGGTGGAGTCTCATACAATCAAACTCAGCAAGTCGTTGAACACCGGGATGGACTCAGCAATAACCCATGCGATAACCCAAAGGGCGAGCGCAATGCCAATCCATGTTCCAACGGCGAGGAAGCTCTTTTGGTGCATGTGATCGGTGCCACGGAAGATACGAACATAAATATACTTGCAGGCAACATGGCCATAAATAACACCGGCAATAATGACCTGCTCGGTAATTAGAGAATGTAGGGAATAAGGGACAGGAGAAACGTACAGTTGGAATTGCAATGCCGTAGGCGACCTTCTTCATCACGGGTCCTGCAGATGACAGGGCAGGAGATGCAACATCCGGGCCTGCGTAGCGATAGGCAACGATTGCCGTGACGACATACATAGAGGTATCCACCACTTGGAGCATGGTCAGAGACTTGGGGAATTCACGGGGATCCCTCATTTCCGAGATGAGACCGAAGAAAGCAACATGGGTAACTAATTTAATGTCAGACAAGTAACAATGGCATAGAGAAATGTTATGCGGAGTCATACTATAGGCGAAAATGATGTTCGTGACGGCCAAGAATGCGTCCTGGAAAGTAACCTCCCGGGTAGCATCCACTTGCACATCGTCGGGGGCTTGGACTCCGATAGAAATCATGGTAACGATAGTCGCTGTGATAATACTGATGCAGGCTGGATAGTGGGTCAGTGGAAAGTGATTGATGATCCGGGAGGTTGGGGTACTAACATGCAACGGACATCCAGTAGACCTTGTTCATGGTACGTGGGAGGGCTCCGATGAAACTGATAATCATTCCGATGACAGCGAAGACAATGGTACAAGCTCCATGCCCGGTAATAGTGTTGAACAACACCGAAAATGTGAGGATATGGCTAGCCATAAGGAAGATCAAGAGTAGAAGCTGGCCAGTACCCATGAGTTCCCGTCCGAAGCGGCCCATGATGAGCTCTCCTGCGTCACCCATGCTGTGCGTTTGAGGGAAGCGAAGTTTGAACTGTCCGATAATGTAACCAGTATACCACGAGATGCCGGACATTCCGATAAGAATAATCACACCGCTACATTGACTGTCAGCCTTCTATGTCAACCACTGAGATTACAAGTAAGCACTTACGGGACAAGGCCCAGAGTTGCCATCGCTGACGGAAGAGATAGAATGCCTAGCGACATATTCTCTGCAATCATCACTGCATAGGCCGGTCAGAGAGCATGTTCCCAATGGTCCATCGAGGTGAACAGGACGGCTTACACATTCCACACTGCCTATGAGATCGTTCGCGTCAGCCACCATATGGGGAGTATAATGCTATTGTTGAACAATAGCGTTCTTTCAGAACAGCAAAAACCTACCACCAACTCATAACACGGTACTTCACTTCTCCGCACTCTTCACTTCCAAAGGGATCGTTTGTCGGGGCCGCATCCTCCCCATATTCCTTCTTCTCCACGTCGGCAAATTGGTCATCGTAGTTGGGGCCATTGTGAATGGACTCGGGGTTCCCGTGTAAAGTCATGGTGTATAAGGTCGAGTATCAGTCGAGGAGTCGTAAGGGAAGGAGAGAGAAAAATCAAGGCGCGCCGCAGTATTTTAGCAGTCAGGGCCACAGGGTGGCGGTTGGAGTCGGAGATAACTAATAATAATAAACTAAAATCCCCAACCGAGCGGTTTCGCTTTTTCTTTTCATTTTTTTTTTCACTTCCTTTTCCGGATTTTCTCCATAATTAGGGTTTTAGGTTTAACTTTGCCATGACTCCAGAGAATTTAGTTCCGGTTTCTGATTGGCCAGCGTTGCTGAGTCATCGCCACTGCATGTCCTAAAAATTCTTACTTTTACGCCGAAATAATTCTTAATCTGCCCTAATGATGATCTCACTATGCAGATCACACGGTAATTAAGCATTCCTCCCTTTCTCCGTGTCTCATTCCACGTAATATCGATAACGATAGTAGCGGTCATGAGATACAGAAGGCGACTAGAATGATTACAGAACATCTTTTTACAGCGAGGTTGTGTGCCTAGATACGGTTCCACGGCCGAGGGTGGAAACATCCGTTGAAACGCAGGACCATCAGCGCCTCGCATTGGTTCACTGGAAGGCTTCCCTGCAGAAAAAGTGGTTACTGATGGGTCGTGACAGAACCTCCCCTGTTCGGTAGTGCCGATAACAGCGAGCGGCGTTTGGCGGAAAATCTCCTCCACATCGGGAGGCCAATGAGTGATTTTCATAACGTACGGATATTACCTCTCGGTTTACCGATGATAGGAAGAAACAAACAACTTCCCCACGTCTGTACGTCACCGGTTGCCTCTCTCTGGTTAGTGTCTCCTGAACCGTGGAGTGAGGCAATCTCCGCATGGCCACCTGGATTCGGTCTGGGGAAGGGATGCCGCTCTCGGTCTGGAGCTGAGCCATATGCACTTAGGTAATAAGGTATCCTGGTACGAGTCTTGGGGGTTTCTGGGATGCACCAGTGTAGTAAGGTTGGCAGTGTATGGTTGCATTGGGCCGGTGGCGAAAAAATGCCTCTAGGGCACATCCGCAAGGAAAGGTTGCCGGGTTTACCCCAGGATGGTCGTACGTCACTTGGTAGGTGCATCAGTGTAGAAGGGAATGAAGATAAATCCCCGGAATCAAATTTCGTCTGAGTTACTTGTTGCGGGTATTTCTATTGCTTAAGGTGGAAACCATTTGCATACCCCGTTCGGGCTTAATTCGTTTCCCCGCGCATCATTACTCCGGATTTACTATTTTTCGACTATGGTCGGTCTCTTTCAAGTGGGGGCCGGACTCCGGGGAACACATTATGAAAGGAATCGCCCTCCTGGGGAAGGCTTCGGCATGCGGCTAACGGGCGGGCAGACAAGTTTGTGCCAATAAAGACGCCGTGTCGCGGGATATGATGCGCGAGAACTCTAGTCGGGTCCTTAGGGTACCGCTCAACATGTGCTCTCTACCCGGCCGGTTCCACCGGTATCCTTGCCGGTTCCCCCGGCCCGGTGCGCTTCGGTGTGCGTTTGTGAAGCATCCCGGTGGGTACCTACACAAGTGTGGCAGATTGCATTTTTTTGGATCTTCGAGAAACGCCTTGCACCTCACGGATTCCTTCTTCCGTCGGAGCAATGCTTATGATGGTCTCCTCCTCCAATTATCATTTAGGCCGCTACTCTTCAACTCTACATGCACACTATCCAATCTATTCATTGATGCTTCAATTATCAGGCTTCTGATGGGTAGCCGAGTAGTATTGGAATTGCGGTATACCTCAAGATTGCTCCACACCTCTAATATTCTAGATCTTGATATAAGAGATATCTGCGTTTAGCGCGGAGTCTGGACGAACTATCTGGCCTACCCCACCGAGATAATGAGATAAGCCCTGTTACTCTAATTGAATTATTCAATTACCACATTCTATGTGTGTCGTGTGTCCTTGCTAAGGATATAGTATATCTTGTCGTTTATCAGAGCCATTCTGACCGCGTAATCCTCACAGCCTCGATCACAGTGTCCGTATTATTCAAAAAACTATCGAATGTATCGATAGACATCCTATAATTGAAACCCACTTTTCCTTTTGTTGATCTTACTGAGTGATGGCCAGAGTGAGGGAATATTGCACAAGCTAAGCATCATTGCCGAGGGAGAGGATGTTCCATGCTTCCGTATTTGGATAAACATGGTAAAGCGGCTGGCAGGTGAGAAGCAACATAAAAAACTTTAAGACATATATTAATGCAAAATTATCCATAAAGTTACATCTGAACACTTCATATTATCATTATTAATCCGTTCCCATCCGGCAGGGCTTCAGCAACATCTACCGTAGCATTTCAAACGCCAAGAACGCCGCATTCGGCCGGACACTCATCTCCCTTCGAAATTGTCAAAAAATTGTCAAAATAATCCTAGTGGATACCTTGCAGCCCGAAATGAAACCCAAGTGTACAACTTTTGACGCCGTTAGGCCCCAGGGTTATGTTCATGGGTTTAACCCTTTGACCGAGCGCGTTGTACCATTTGTATATACTTCAATAGTCCAATAGCAACCCCCACTGCTACTCAACGTTCATGCAAAACGGAAGGTCGGCGTATATAGCGGCTTGGCTCACCAAGCTACAATTTCCAATTTCAGCTCTAGGCGATTAATCAGGATTTACATAGTGAAGGGCACGCTCTGGGAACCTAGATCTAACTCGGCGCTCTTAAGCGGCAGTGGGCAAAGGCGATGCACCAAACGCGACCGCGTGCTTTCGCTTTCTTTTTCTTCCTCCCTTGCTCCTTTCGCACTGAAAGTCGCATATTTGGTTAGGCAAGGGCTTTCGCATCAGGATCAGTCATTCTATTCAAATCATCACAAGGACCGACATGTAGTATGATGTTCGCGGTACTCCTGATTGTGGTGCAACGCATACAAAAATACGACAGCATGTCAGCTTTCATGTTTGTCTCCTGAAGATTTAGATCAGTGAATGCTACCATTTCCTATTAAGGAACCTGTTTCACAAACACCCCCACGAAGGAACCTTGTCTGAGAGTTATTCAGGTGCATTGGCTACAGGCCGCCGATCGGGATGTCCAACACCCGCCTCCTCATAATTTTTGAGGGCGATATGCCTTTGCTAAACCGTCTAACGGTCAGGTCTACTTGATGGCAGCTATAATATATGTTACGAAGGTCTGAATTGATCTCACCTGAAGACACCAGGGACGATGGATTAGTCTCAAGCCACCCGTCAGCCACTGCCGTCGCCATCGCGCTTTGGGCTGTCTATCACTACAATGCTATTCGCTGTCTTGGACAAGGAGTTACCCCGGGCGCTAACAAAAGCCAAGAAGCTTCGCGCATTGAAGACAAGTTGCCCTGCAATTTCGACCTGGGGCGTTCTTTGCACTGACACTGATGGGCGCACCTACGAGATAGAAATCGAAACAGTGCCAACAACAGTATAGCGCAGAACTAGGTACCGATCGAAGTATCCTATGTACGGCAATGACGCATCAGAATTCCTTCCATCACTACAGTGATCGACGACATGCGCTTGGATTCGTACTTTCCAAAGGAATTATTCCGCAGATAAATGGGCTACGCCGTGTCGGGATACATACCAAAATTCAACCTCAAAGCATATGCAAAAACACTGAACGAGGACCACACTTCGTTTCCTCTAGCCCGGTTTATACCTATAGGACGCTTTGGACAAATATCGGGACGAGTGATATTTTTCCTGCGGTTGGATACGGTTGGACTGGTGGTATAAGAGGGATCTCTTCAACATCATCCGGAAGATGTTGCAAGCCACATATGATACTAAGCGTACCTTTCGCGTGACATACTACGGCCTCATGACAAAGCCAAAGCACCATTGATTCTTATCAAAGTCGTGGCTTCCATCCGGTCTTTTATGAAACGAAGGCTACTTGAATACATCTTGCGGATCCTTGCACAGAGCTTACTGAAGACTGAAACGAGCGCTCAGATCCTCTATGGCCACTGCACTACCTACCACATGGCGGAAAAGCCAACAGATTCCCAATAAAAGAGTATCTTACGTATTAGGGCCTACGAACGCCGAACTGTGTGTGCGCGGGAAAATGTGCCTCAACTCATTCCAGATGTTCGTACTCTAATCAGACGATCACTTCTCGAGCGTGTTTGACGTACAGTTCGCCAAGACGGCTGTATCATACTCATGATAATCGTTATATGCATATTTTCGTGAGCTATAACAATGCCAACGTTTCGAGTATATAAAGCGAAAGTTGCTAACAAAAAGCATGGCAACAAGAGCATGAAGAGATGAGGCGGATGTGGGCACTCCGCTTAAATCTTTACCAGCCAATCTCCGCGGTCGCATATTGCTGTCCATACTCATCCACAACCCACTGACAGAACTCTTCCCACTTGGCGTTCCAAGCTTGCATACGCTGGGCCTTGATGCCGTCGCCATTCTCCCCAAAGTCAATATCACGAATCCACTCAACCTCATTCTGGTCCTCGAAATTAGACCACCGAATGCTGTTCTGGGCGAGTGCTCCCTGTGATTTGTTAGCGGAGATAAAACTGAAAATAAGGCCGAGGAAACTAACCAAACCGGCAAGACCAATGTTATCGAAGGCCTGGATAGTCTGATAAAAGTCATAACTCAGACCCGCTGCATTCTGCCCGAGGATAGCCGGGTCATCATTACTGATTGCCGTGGGGATACCGTGGGCGATCATGGCCGGTAGCGGATGGTGAAGGACATCGGTGGCCAGACGCAGGACTTCGTTAGAGATGGGGCAAACTTCCACCATGATGCCATTGTCGATAACTTCGTCAATCAACTTCGGGTGCTTGTACAGAGAAAATCCATGCCCAATACGACGTGTGCCGAACAGCACCGCGTCGAATAGGTTCAGGTCGGTGGAGTTGCCATCGCCCAGAGTCTCACCGGCGTGGAAGAAGAAAGGAATAGTGAGATTCGACTTCTCCGCCTGCTGCTGGAACCAGATTAACTCAGGCGCCAAATCCGCAAGCGGACGGCCCAAATCCTCTTGCGCGACCAAGTCGTATCCGCTGAACAACTGGGGGAAATTGCGCTTCCGCTCGAGTGCGAGTCCCATGCCTGTTCGGATCAATCAGTTACAGAGTTAAGAGCGCTATTCACTGGGCGAAGTCCACGTACTCTTTGTCAAGGAAGCAGTATCCAGGCTTCTGAGGTCCGACCAGATGACTCTGGCGCCCCAGAAATCCGCACCTTCAGTAGTGTTCTGAAACTTTTGCAGCTCCTCCAACAGGACGGTCCACCAGATGTTCGGATCGGGATCAGCGACCTCATCACCCTCATGGACAAGCATGCCGCCCGCGCCTGAGGCACGAATCTCCACCCAGCTGATGTGATCCGCGGCCAGTCGTGAAAAGAGCTTTTGGTAAAAGGTCCGGACGATTGGCTCGTACGAGATCATTGAGTCGGCTGGAGTAAACGCAGCTTGAAACTTTCTCCAAATCTCATCGACGCCTAAATCATGGCGGATAGAGTCCTCCGGTAGGACGGTGAGCTTGGATTTGACGAAATCGATAAAGCCCTGAGTGCCCCCAGGGAAAGTCTCAGCAGCGACCATCACCGGAATCTGGGTGTTAGGAACATAGCCCGCCGAATGGATAGACGAAACGTCAGTCGCAACGGTATGATTGACATGAGCAAACAAGATGGAGGCATTTTGGCGATTGAATTCCGTGGACACATCCTGGGACGCAGAGATGACCATGCCCTCCGTGTGTAAGACCGTATCGAGGAGTGTGTCAAACGGAAGCATAGCAGAGAGATGAGCATGTAGAAGGGCACCTTTTGGCATGTGCTTGACCACGTTCCAGAGCTTGGTCTCATTGACCAATGGTCTGGCTTTCGGGAACATTTCACCCGCAAATCTCTCATCGGTATCATTCTTCTCCAGAGTCCCAGGGACTCGCCAATAATTTTCAATCTCATCCTGCCGGATAGCCGCTACGATAGCCTCGGCTTGCTGAGCGACGGAAGAAAGATTTTGGCGGAAAAAGTGATCTACACGATTTTAGCACCATGATCAGATTACGTCCCTCTTCTTCAACATACCTTGTCGCTGCCTCTTTTCCACGGCAATCATCGCAGAGCGAGCAAGGAGATGCTTCTGCACTGCTGTGCTGTTGACATCAGGCACGCCATTCTGGGCAGACACAAACGACGTGAAGAGGGTCACTATCGTGAGGTTGAGGAGCTTCATGATGGGCGATGGATGGCCCGTAGCGTGGTGAGAAACAGTGGTGAAGTTGCGCACAGCAGGCTGTTCTGACGGCGTAGTCAGAAGATATATAGGCCAATTGTATCTTATCTTTTTAATCTAATGTAGGTCATGAACTCTAAGACCATCGGAGTAAGCACGTTACACAAACTCCGTCCTATCGTCGATAACAATGTCAATGATAACAGTACGTCCGTCGAGAGTTGAGTTTACTGCATAATATTAGCTTGCTTGTTGATACGCTAAGTGGGCAGGCCGCAATGTTGCTCCATTCAGGTTACATTCCTGTTGATAACAAATATTAATCGCGCGGCCCTAATTCGCTTGGCATTGACAAATTTTTACGCACAATTGCTGCATGTCTTACATTTATGGCGCTTGATTCGACTGGCCATGGCTAGTCACAGCTCCTGTGGGTCTTCCTAAGAATCCTCTGCAGGCTTGACTCAGCTGACTACTCCGGATATCGAAATTCAAGGCCTTTTGACTTTTACCCAATAAACACGGCCCCTGACCCGAGAAAGTGTTTCCGGAGTAATCGGGGTACGGATGAGTCAGCGAAAGGTTAATCTTGATTCTGAGTTTAAGAGAATCTTGGTTCCTATCAGTGTCCTTCCAGTTTTTGGCATGAACCTACAAAGAGCCGGGGCTTGCCGAGTTAGACAGAGACAATGGAGAACAAGGCTGAGCTATCACAATGTCTGCAGGAACCAATTCCACCAATTATCAGCTGAAGCAGACGTGATAGCGGCAGCGGATTGGCCCTCGTCGGAGATCGCCGAAGGCAGCGGCCTTTCCATAATGGAGCTGCCATGCTCGAGTATAAATTTAAGTAGCCATCGGTCCATGCAAAAAGAACGCTCGATCAATTGTATGCAGGCATTGTGAAAACTTTGCAATCGAGACAAGGCCACGTCCAGCGCCGCCCAGAAAGCCTGCAGTAGCTCGGTCAGAATTCCAAAATTCCGGGCAAGCCGATAGCGAACCATCTTGACCTGTTCCTGGTCCTCTGAAAAGAGAAGGACATGGATATAGATAGTTGAGTTAACCCCCAGCATATGTGCGACCCTGGCATACTGCGCTTGACAATTACGCTCGCGACACGATAAAGAAGATCGCAAAAGGCAAAGGTATGCTTTCGACACTGCGTCCGATATCGCATAATCGACTCAACTCAGACTTTTGTTGTCCGGTATCCCCTAGGAATTTATAATAAAGAACTTCGTGATAGAAGTGATAGCCAAAGTGGAGGGCCGCATAAGCATTTCCTAGCCCAAGGCAGGCATATCGCTCGAGGTTGTCTTGATTTTCCTCCAAATGTGGTGGCAAGCCGTTAGCCCACGCCTGTAGTGCATGGGCTACGCTATCTGTACTCGTCTCCAGCTCGCGCGGTCCTATGCGACCTTCGACAGTCGCTTTATTCAGCTGATGGATCTCTGCCCATATGCGCGCCAACGTAACCATCTCGGACTAAAGCCCTTGCGACCCGGACCCAGCCCTTGTACCCAAACCACTGAAACTCAGAAACGCTGTCTCGTTAAAAGGGAGAAGGAACCTCTCAGCAGATTCAAACTGCCTAAGCAAGTCAAATCCCATCGAGCTCCAGATATCGATCATACACAGCGACCACTGCACTTCCAGCATGATGTTAATCCTGTGCTCGCGACTGCGGGTTTTATTTCCGACGATAATCACATACCCCGTAGATTGACCTGTCGCTCGACTTCATCCTTACACTCTCGCTTGGGAAGATCTAATATACAAGCGAGACGAGTGGCGATAGGAGTAGCATAGCGCCTCAGATCTTGCATTTGATTCCGAGAAACACTCGGTCCCGAGAAGGATACATGCCTGGATTGTCTGAACAGAAACATCCGTCAAGTCTAGGAGTTTTCTTGCGTATGCGGCATAATCCTCGCCACGGCGCCGTCGGTCAACACATGCGAAAGTCTTGGGGAGGCTTCTCGATATTAACCTGCTCTCCAGAGTGGCGTGCAGGGTCCTGGAGAGGAGCTAAATGCACCATCTCTGGTGGCCTCGGCGCTCCATTGCCAAGTTCATTTGATTAACCCAGACTACACTTGACAGAACTAGTGCAGTTTAATAGGTGTCAACCAGAATCGATAAAAGTCTCTCTACCTCTTTAACTATGGGAAAACACAGGCCATTTTATAGAGGCATGGGGACATGCTTTCCCATACAAAAGTAAGGTGGGATCATCGGTACCTTAGACATCCGATATTCGGCAGGATTCCTGCTCGTTAACCATGCAGGCGATCCATTATATTGGACACCTTATATATATATTCCAACATCTGTCCGAGACTATGACATCGAACTCAATCGGAGAGACTGCGACTCATGTGGTATTTGCGCTTGTTCAGCTGATTTACCGTCCGAGGCGCGATGCGTGAGCAAACCACCGTAACAGGAAGTGTAAAGAAATTCTTATCGACATGTAGTGCACGCTTTGACTGGTCTCATAATTGCAGAGATTCATGAGATCTGCGACTTGGCATGGGGAAGTGGCGATTTCATGTCGACTGGATACGGGATGCGGGGATGCCCTCATGACGCGGAGACTGCATGCCATTCAGCCTATTTACCGAGCGTCTGTCTCTGCATTTCCCACCAATCCTAGAGCTTCATCCTGCGCCGAAAGGTGTTTATGATTGGATCAAGACTTGTTCCATGCTTGTCATGTCCCCTCACAAAAGAACATCTTCCTAGGAGGCCAGTATGCTAAGATTCATTCTACTTGCATTGAAAATCACCTCGTCCTCGCCTTTGAACACCCAGCAAGAAAAACAGAGCGGAATTACTTCTCGTTCATGAATTAGAGTGATTTACTCATTCGTATCGAACTGGAATCTTGATATTCACTACAAGGATGTCGTTCTCTAAAACCATTACACTGCAAAGCGACGCCCTGCGCGTCAATATCTTCATCGATGAACACGGGTCTACTTTCCTCCAGAAAGTGCTTCCTTTGCCGGGCTTTTCCCGACCGGCGGTGTCGAAATACTTCGCGAATTCTTTCGCGCCCCTGGTGGAAGCGCGACTAGCTGGCGAAGGCACTGCAAAGCATAAATCGTCCAAATCTCTAATCGCAACCTACGTGGGAGCCCGAATGTTGTACCAATCACATCAGATCGAGCAGCAGGAAAACAGCAGTACCCTCCACATTACACTGGCAGACCCCGTTTCGAAAGTGACGGTGATTGCGCACCTCACTATCTACAAGGGGATTCCTGTTCTCCGTGCGACAAGCACGATCCGAAATGAGAGTAATGCAGAAATCGTGGTCACGCAACTCAGCTCATTGGTTCTCGGCGGACTAACCACTGGCTCCGAAAAATGGTGGGCCGACTACGTTCTGTCCGTGCCAAACAATTCCTGGTTTCGAGAGGCTCAATGGATCGATCACGATCTCCCCAGTCTCGGAATCGATGACTACGGAGTTTACGGACGGCCTGAAGAACACGCAGCTAGCCTGGCCCATTATTCAGTTTCAAACCGCGGAACCTTTTCAACAGAAGGTCATTTACCCATGGGCCTCCTCAAGCGGAACGACAACGCAGAAACATGGCTATGGCAGGTGGAAAACAACGGGTCCTGGCGCTGGGAAGTCGGCGACTGGAAAGACAGCGTTTATCTTGCTGCTGGCGGTCCAGTGGAGACGGACCATGACTGGAGGCAGACGCTCTCGCCCGGCCAGGAGTTTACCACTGTTCCTGTGTCTCTCTGCCACGTACTAGACAATTACGAGAAAGCATTCGCAGCCATGACTAGCTACCGCCGGCAGATGCGACGAAAGCATCAGGACCATGAGCGATTGCCCATCATCTTCAATGACTACATGAACTGTCTCATGGGGGACCCTACGGACCAGAAGATCATGGCTTTGGTGGACCCGGTCGTTCAAGCCGGCGCTGAATACTTCGTCATCGACGCTGGCTGGTATGCGGACGATTCTGGGTGGTGGGATGATGTCGGGCTCTGGGAGCCTTCAAAGAAGCGATTTCCTATGGGATTCAAAGAACTGCTCTCTCAACTCAAATCAAAAGGACTCATACCAGGCGTCTGGATTGAACCCGAGGTCATCGGGATCCGCAGTGTAGTAGCAAACCAGCTGCCCCACGACGCGTTTTTCCAGAGAAACGGTCAGCGCATCGTTGAAAAAGGTCGCTTTCAACTAGACTACCGTCACCCTGCAGTTCGAGAACGTCTGCACAGTATTATCCACCGATTGGTCACCGAATATGGTGTCGGCTATTTCAAGTTCGATTATAACATCGAAGTGACCCAGGGCACTGACATTGATTGCTCAAGTCCCGGATCAGGCCAACTTGATCACAATCGTGCCTATCTAATCTGGGTGAACGAACTGCACGATCGATTCCCTGGCCTCCTTATTGAAAACTGCTCCAGTGGTGCGCAACGCATGGACTATGCTATGCTTGCCGTTCACGCTCTGCAATCCAGCAGCGATCAACAGGATCCTGATCGCTACGCGGCTATTGTTGCTGCCCTGCCCACAGCCGTAACTCCTGAGCAAAGTGCCACCTGGGCATATCCCCAGCCGGAGTGGGACGATGAAACTAACGCGATGACGGTGGTCAATAGCCTTCTTGGTCGCATACATTTGAGCGGACGGCTGGATATCCTTAAACCACATCAATTTGAGCTTGTCAAACAAGGCATGGATGTCTACCGTACGATCCGTGCTGATCTAGCAACCGCCCAAGCATTTTGGCCTCTCGGTCTTCCTAATTGGCACGACGAGTGGATTGCTCTAGGAATGGCGGCGCAGACATCGGAAAAGCATGATTCCGGGGTGTACTATGTAGCTGTTTGGAGGCGAGGAGGTTCTGACTCGGTTGAGCTACCTATCCCGGCTCTTCTTGACTGCTCTGTGAGCCGACAAGTATTGTATCCCCCCAATTTTCCTTCGGAGCTATCTTGGGAACAGACGCGTGGAGTGCTGCACATTCATACTCCTTCAAAGATCTCTGCGCGACTACTAAAACTTACTATCAACCAGACTTGAAGTGCAACTACGTCTTTTCCTTCTATATTCTTATATCTCTTTTCCCTTTATTTTTCAAATGGAGCTCGTGAGATTTAGTGTCGCTCAATAGTAGTCAAAATCGACCCTCAGGGCCAGAAACGTCTATTACCATATCTATTTAGACCTACCTGTCCCATTCGTAGAGGAAGTGTATGGGCCATTATGGCTTTTCGGATAAATTTTCAACACTCATGCAAGGCATGAGCCAATTCTCTCCCTTGATCCCTTGACTTCTTTCACATTTAAACGGGCGACCCCTAATTGCTACAAAGAGATACTCTCCGCACTTCGTTCACTATGCGAGAAGTTCATTATTTCAAACCCCCTCAAACAATGGTCTACCGTCTTCATTTTCCACCAGTAAGATCTGTTCAAAGCCGCATCTCGACCAGTATCCCGAGGCTCTAACCCTCGCAAAAGTTATCTAGTGGAACGCGAGATCTTTCCCCGCATTTTCTCGGTGCCGATCCGATTGGTCCTCATTGGGCCCTTACATGCTTCATGAAAAGCAAGGTAACACAAGGAAATTCCCACAGGCTTGATAATTAGCCGTCTGTTATTATTTATGAGGCCTGAAATAGTTGATCGGGTTTGCTATATCTTCAGGTGATCCCAATGTAAAAGCTGTCCTGTAGTATTGAGTATCACCTGCATCCTGCTCTAACGCATCCCCATTAAACCACCTTATCTTTCTGTATGACTATATGAATATAATCAGTCATGGCGAACAAGAGGACCAAGCCCCCGCTATCCACTCATATCGAGAACAGACGCAGCCATGACAATATTGGCGCCATTGACAACAATGTCATCTGGGCAATAACCATCGAGGAAGCTCAGGCGGCTAACATCAACGAGCACAATATGACCGTCCGGCAGGCGCTTCAGGCCTACCCCTGGGCAGTGATATGGTCACTCACCATCTCCATGTCCATCATCATGGAGGGATATGACACCAACCTAATCGGGAGTTTCTACGGATATCCCGCCTTCCAAAAACAGTTCGGCGTGGAACACGGCGACGGCTATCAGGTACCTCAATCCTGGCAATCAGCGCTAGGAGCAGGTGGTAATGCGGGTTGTATCATCGGAGCATTTCTGAATGGATATCTAATCAAGCACTTTGGGTTCAAGAAAGTGTTCCTCGGTGCAGTGGCCGTGATGTGTGCGTTTGTCTTTGTGTCCTTCTTTGGTCACACGGTGGGATTACAGGTGGCCGGGCAGGTCCTTTGCGGGTGAGTAGTCAAGTACCGTATGAAGTTTGCGACTAAGTGCAAAACAGCATCCCTTGGGGCATTTTTGCGACGATCGGACCGGCGTACTCTTCGGAGCTCTTACCGATGGCTTTGCGCTCCTATCTGACGGCTTATACGAACATGTGTTTTGCCATTGGCCAGTTCATCAGTGCCGGCGTACTTCAAAGCCTGATAACTCGCGATGACCAGTGGTCGTACCGCATCCCGTATGCCGTGCAATGGATCTGGCCGGGGCCACTCCTTTTTATCGGTACCTTCATGCCGGAGTCGCCGTGGTGGCAAATCCGGCATGGACAGTATGATGACGCTTTGAAAACACTCCAAAACCTGACAACCGGAGAGGAGAAGACAAAAGCCAGACAAACCGTCGCCATGATGATCCACACCGACCAAATCGAACAGGAAATTGAAAGTGGAAGCTCCTACGGGGATTGCTTCCGAGGCAGCAACCTCCGAAGGACCGAAATAGCATGCTTCACCTTCGCCGGGCAAGTTCTATCCGGTAGCCAATTCGCCTACACCGCGACCTATTTCTTCGAGCAAGCGGGCATGAGTCCGACAGACGCTTACAAGCTAGCCCTAGGCGGGACGGCAATCGCATTCATAGGAACTATCCTTTCATGGTTCCTAATGAAACGCCTTGGTAGGCGGTCAATGTACTTGAGCGGGATGGGATTGATGTCTATATACCTCATTATCATCGGCTTTCTAACGTTAGCGAAGCACAACAATAGCGTAGTCTGGGTTCAATCCGCACTATGCATCGTCTGGCTATTCACCTTCAGTTTGACCGTAGGACCGATGGGTTGGAGTATAGCGCCCGAAGTCTCATCTACACGACTACGCTCCAAGACAATATGTCTTGCCCGGAACGCTTATTACATAACTGTCACGGTGGCCAACATCATGGAACCGTACATGATGAACCCAGCGGCTTGGAATTGGCGAAGCAAGACGGGATTTTTCTGGTTTGCTTCTGCATTTCTGACGTTTGTTTGGGGCTACTTCCGTCTTACGGAAACTAAGGGCCGGACGTTTGAGGAGCTAGATATCATGTTCGCGGCGGGCGTGCCGACACTTGAGTTCAAGAAGTATCATGTTGACCCCTACGCTGAAGATATAGCGGTCAAAGACCGGGCGAGGGAAACCCCTTTGGAAAAGAGTGTTGCTGTGAATTCATAGTAATTATAGTAGCTTTAGGAAATGAGATATAAATCATAACCTTGGGCGTAACTATTAAAAACAAACGCCGTACCTCTCTTTAACACATGTGTTGAAAAAAGCTTCGACGCTGTAGTCCTTCACTCATCAGGCCCAGTGAGCGGCTCATCAGACCTAGGTATCATTCGCGCTGTCAGGTCTGGACGCTCCGGGAAAGTGGTATCAAAAGGCCACATCGGCCGATGAATCCGCCGATGCCCAAGTCGCTTAATATCTTGATCGACGCCGCCAGGGGTCAAGGCAAGCATCCAATCTGCGGCCATGGCGAAGAGTTCCGGTTCCAAGTATCCAATTTTGACAATCACTATATCCGTAGTGCGTGGGCTTAGATTTAGATCGGTATAATCGTGTTCGTAGTGGTAAGGCTTGCGCAGCTGAGTGAGGATCGCAAACACACTGCCGATCTGTAGTACCGCCTCAATAACAGCATTCTTATCACCATACTTGATGGCATGAACGCGGCCCGTCATAGTGATGGGGCCGGCATGGATATTATCCACTTCAGCACCTGCGGTGACAGTGACAGTGGCGCCAATACCCGCTTGAATCATTGTCTGCACTGCTTGTGGCCCTGGTACACTAGCATAGATGACCATCGGACCAGATAGACCCTGGAACTCTGGTCTAGCGAGCAACTGAGTGAGTCCCCAGGTCACATCGCCAGAGCCTCCAGCTGTCGGGTTATCACCAGAGTCCGATATGAAAAACGGATGAACAGGAGACGCCAAAGCGGTATCAATGCATTTCGCAAAGGAGCCCGTTGGCGCGACAAATTTGAACTCTTCTCTTGAATCCCAGAACTGCTTCGCTAGTCGCTGCGCCCCAGCTGCAACGGTTTCCTCGTCCCATCCTGTCACAACCACGGCACCACGATTCCGTGGTTCGTCCGCCCAGGGATACCCGACCCATATAGCCGCATCGATCACGCCCGGCTGCGCTCCTACCTTAGGCACAGCTTCATAAAGACTCTTCGCTGGCTCAATGCGCGTCGATGTTTGTTCCCCAGGCAACAAGATAGGCACAGGGATCCATGCCTTCAGTGGCCGTGCCGGTTCACCAGTCACATCAGACCGTTGAGTGAGAAGCTGGACAAGATTACGACACGCGCGCTCCTTGGTCTCCAGTTCATCCTCATGTGGCGCCATCCGGTAGCAAGTCGTGAGATCGGTTTGGTGCGCAAGTTCCCGCGAGACATTCCCATGAAGATCCATCGACGCCGAGACAATGACATCAGGCCCGATAACGACTCTAATCCGACGGAGAAGCTCAAATTCTACATCATCAAGGCCCTCGACGCACATCGCACCATGAATATCAAACCAAAGCCCATGTATAGCAGACGACGCAATGATGTGGCGTAACCGCGCAATGATTTCTGCGGCCAGATCTTCGAAGGCGGTCCGGGTGACCATACCACCGGGCAGAGCATGGCCGATTAGAGCGCCGCGCCATTGTGCTACATCACCGAGTGGTGTGCCGGGGTGCAAAAATGCATATTCATCGATAATTTCTTTGCCCCGGAGGGGATGGAATGCGGGGGCGAGTGTGCGTGAGGGAGTGAATGTGGATGTTTCGCACGCTAAACCTGCAATTGCAATTATCGGATGCTGTACCATCATTCCTATAGGCGCCAGAAGCGGAAGAATGTTTGTTTTCGCTCCGTAGATCCTCTTATAGGGCTTGTTTGACAGGTTGAATTGCTGATCTGATATCAGTCGATCAACCCCGCATAAGCCTCGGCTAGCACTTGGTGGTGCCCACGGATCACTGCTATAATTGTCCAACCTTCTCCATAAGTATATGTGTGTTACTTTCCTATACAGACATTAAGTTGGGCTGCGATAGAGAATTTATTTCACTTTGTTCCTCCCACTTTAGCACCCAACGTTTTGCTGAGTAGAATATATATTCCATAAGGATATAATATGGAGTTGCCCCTGTTCAACAAATGCTCTAGCCTGAGCCAACAGGGCCAAATAATGCACCGAAAGCATTAACCGAGCACATCACACAACACTGTCTCTATAAAAGGCATTAGAAAAACATTTGCAGAACGGAGTATTTGTGTTCTATAAGGGTTCAATAGAAAGAAACCCCGGGCCGGGATAACCTTTATCCATGTATGTTTGAGCCGAACAGCGCTAAAGGATCATGCCCGAGGCACCTAAGGCAACATTGAAAGCGCTGCCGCAATTTACGTTTGATGCTACATTAACATACCACAGAAGCTGCAAGAAAAGCACAGAAATGAGGTATCTGAAATTATAGTTTAACCAGTTGGCTCCTTCAGTTATTCAAGCTCATAAAATATCTCACACGGAGCAAAAGGCCCAACACGCTATCATGCACAACAAGAACAGATCCAAACCCAATGGCGATCCGCCCCTATTAGAGATCGCTTGTTTCAATGAAGACTCGGCCATGATTGCTGCTCGAGCCGGAGCCGATCGAATTGAGTGAGTCTTTCCCTGGAGAGGTCCCGCATTGATGGGTTTCGGAGACACCCTGTCACTTCGTCTTACCAAGCTTCGTGGAAAACTAAGCACTAACACTGCCAAGATTATGCCGCGACTACGCTTTAGGGGGTTTGTCCCCAGAGCCCAAGACAGTGGCAGCATTAAAATCGCAGCTGTCCATCCCAATTTATGTGATGGCCAGACCACATGCGGAAAGCTTTTATTACAGTGATGCAGATTTCGAGGCAATGAAGCATACAATGACCGCCTTTAAGGATCAAGGTGCAGATGGCTTTGTATTTGGTATCCTAAATCAGTCCTCGCAGTATGCGTCAGGGGAAATGGTTCCTCAGATCGATGTCTCTAGAAACAAAGAACTGGTTGAGCTCGCCGAAGGGAGACCATGCACCTTCCACCGCGCGTTTGATTTAATCCCGGAGTCGCAGTGGGATGCCGCCTTGACGGATATTGTGAAATGCGGTTTTCGCTCAATCCTGACGAGCGGAGGGCCCTCTGGTACAACAGCAATGGAATGTGTCAATCAGCTGGCAAATCTAGTCGAGCGAGTTGAGCGGCTGGGGAAACGTATGGGACGTGACGCTGCATTGCCTCAGATTATCGTGGGCGGTGGTGTTAGAGCGGCAAATATTGAACTGCTTCGAGAGAAGACACATGCTCCTGCTTTCCATTCAGCAGCTCTTACTCAATCGAAGGAGCTGGTTAGTGATGTCGAAGTGAAAGCGTTGAGGGACAGCCTTGACAAGAAGAGTGAGCTGGCTGGATAGGCTGTCATGTTCATGCAGGTAGCGGTGTTAATCCATAATGGCGATATATTACCCTATGAGGCTCGTTGCATAAATATACGTTAATGTTCAGGCTTCCGCACGTACAATAAAAGACTGTCGTGGGCGTTTCGTGATAGTAGGCTCTCCGACAGAAAGCCAGTTGAGCTGCAGGTCATCGCGAAGAATCTGGGCCATGGTAAGGGCCATGTTGATTCCCACGCCGTGTCCGATCTTGTCAAGGCACTGTGCAACCCACACCCGCATTTTCGGCGTCGAACCAAGACAATCCGAGGCAATAAAAAGCGGCCACATCAAGCGAAGCACACCTCCTGCGAATGGAATCCCCAAGGTGGACCCATCAGATGATCCGGTTATTCCCAACTGATACGGCACGCTGGCACAGATGTCCTCCGCGAGCTGCCGGGCGATATCTGTACTTTGCTGTTCGCTGGGTCCGTCTGGATATGTATGTCCCGATTCTCGTTCGACGAGGCCGCATAGAAAGGCGATGATCCCATTGAGGATAATGCGAGTGAAACGATAATTAATCCACACCATGCTGACTGTAATGCTGGGATAGACATGGTAGTGATCGCCGTAGATAGGATGGAGTGTTTGACTTTCATCATTGGATTTGGTGATCTTCACTTCAGTGTACCGCCACCGAGGATCTACGGACATGGCCCAGGTAAGGAGCTCGGAATCCATGTGGAGAGCCTTCTGAAGAACTGTAACCGGGTTGTCGAAAGCACGCTCTCTGATAACTGCGATCAGGTTCCCTACATTTACCAATATTCGGAAGAAGTAGTCGAGCACCTGATCCCCAGAGTCGCCGCGTTCTGCCACGGCTTTCCGGGACAATTTTATTAGCCATGACGGAGTGTACTCCTTCTTGTAGATGTTGCCCAATACCTATCGTAATCCTAGATTAGCTTGCCAACAAACTCTTTCAGGCTATAATGACATATAACCTACAATCTGCAGTCGCAACTGAGTGAATAGCTCCAATCCTGCTGTGCGACGTAGCTGATCAGATCCCCGAAGTTCTATCAGTTTGACGCCCCCTTCTATATGACTTAACCAGCGCCCTATCAGAGGTGGGCCTTGACATGTTACAATCTGTACTGCTCATTAGGCGAGAACGAAGGTGCCAAGATTCGAGCGTAACCCACCTCAAACATGCTTAGGAGTTCCACTGCCGCCAAAGTGGAATCGGACTGGGCGCATACTCGGTCGCATAGGGCTGCACGAGTCGCCGCCAGTGCCGCACTATATTCATGCCGTGCTGCCAGCATTATGTCCGGTGACATATGAATGTTAGCCAAGGAGGCGAGCCCCACAGCTGCTAATGATGCAGTGACGGCGGGGCTAGTATCAGTCTGTAGAAGGCTTGGGAGGAAGTCTAGGTGACCTCTAGCGTGCTTCGCGCTGCGAACATAGTGGGCAAAGACAAAGCCTGCTGCTTGGTCATTCACAGGAAATGAGGTCGACTGTAACATCGCAAGTGTTGGCTGAAGGTGGCCCTTCACTGTGGTAGGGCTAGACTGTCGTGTTCGGCATGATAGTGCCTGCTTATCCGTGTCGACATTCTGGCGGCCACAAACCTTCCCGATGACTTCATTGCTCTGATCATGGAAGCTGAGGGCATCCAAATCACGATAGCCGGAGCATTCTCTTCTCATGCGAATGCATTGGGAGCATGCCGGTCGCCGCTGATCGCACTGTTTAAAGTTGATTAGTCAAGTATGTGGACCGAAGTGATTAACAAGCCACACACTTTGGAGCGACGAGCCCGACAAGGTTCACACGCAGGACTTGGCTTGCCTCGATAAACCATTGGTGTCCGGAGTACAAAGGGAGATTGAGTAACGAGCTGGATACCTGAAGAGGTAACGGGTAGCAGTGGGAAAGTCTTCCCACTTAAGAGAAAAGAACTAGTCCTGCCAAGAATGGCCCCTGACCAAAAGCTTAAGGCTGAAAGGCTGTGCAATCTACGAGCAGCATACTGGAAGAGGTTAGTGCATCCGAACTCGTCCAAACAAGCCTTCTGCTGTGCATCCATATCACCGCTCCAATGACATGTCCTACCTGGATAATCCTCTGCTATATACCCTCCATCTCAGTGCTGAGCCACACCCCAGGCAGCAATTGAACCTGAAAGGAGGGTCTATTCGATACCTGCAGGGTTTACTTGCCCGCAATTAGCGAGAAAAATATCTATCGTGTTGCCTATCCGTCACCTTTATCTTCCTATCAGTCCGGGCGGGCTTCAGCGCAGAATTTCCCAACGCTAGTAGAGTCACTAATTAATTTTTCATCTATCTAACTTAGCGCTCACTGAGGTGTTTATGTATTAGTGGCCTTATCTCTAGTTCTTTCGTTCTTCCTTCCCCACCCCTTTTTTGACATTTTTATTAGCTTCTAAACATTTAGCCACTGCCGCCGCCCTACTGCCTGCATTCCGAATGGGGTAAGGATCACAGACAACCCTAACAACCTAGGCCATTGGGGCAGAATGTACTTTTCACGCGATCGAATATATAGATGTTCCTTTCGTCCTTTTTTTTTATTTAATTTAAGGCGACGAAAATCTAAATATCTCTTGTACCATTCTTCCTTATTTGTCTAATACTACCCCTTCCCTTTACAATTATTGGACACACTGATGGATCGGATGGCTACCCTGGACCAATCTTAGCATGTCCTGCCTCATCTGAATAATTGGAGGCGCGATAGGAATAAGTGATAGCACGAGTATAGCAGCAAACGTGATCTCGGGGATCGGGGTATCCCCGTTACTGTTAGCGATCGACAAGCTGTTGCACGAAGCGTAAGTCTATATTATCTTTATCGGTTCCTGGCAAAAAAGCACTAACCGCACATAGTTGGTACTATCGCCATCCAGAGCATACTATCCTCCATGGCCGGATAGTGATAATTATGATTACCAGTGTTATGGGTGCCGGTCTCGGCCTCAGTATCAGTGCATCCTTGAAGATCTATCAAGGTCAGGGGCTGCCAATGGACCTCGCGCATTGGCTAGTAGGAATGGCATTGATCTTCGTGGTCTGGGTTATTGAAGTCTTATGGGCCCTATTCTCGCTCCTTCCGTCACAACGTCAGAAGGGCGCTCCGGGCTACAAGGCGACATTAAGGTATGCTCTAACTTACCCATTGATCCGTGGTACGTAAGTGCTAGCGGAGATGATTGCGACAGCTTATTTATGGTGCCCTTGGTGCTATTGTCTTCGCCGGCCTTCGCGTTATATACAACCTTGTCGCCGTCGTTACTCAGAAGAAGGACCTCAGTACTGTGTCGGTACAGTTGTGGTGCGCGTCGTGCTCGTCTTCCTGCTTGAAGCGTTGGTCGCTTTGTCGATGATTGCCGCCGGACTGTGGACTAGAAATATTCGAGAGAACTACAAAAGCTGTGGAGAAAACGAAAGACACGATGTTGTCTGAAAATAATATACATGCGTGATTTTGTAGAATTGTTCCTCACAGATCTATGTCGCTGATTCTTTGTCTATGTTACTTTTTTGACTAGACTTAGGACTTTAATGAAAGATTAGATACCCAAGCTGTTCTAATCGGGTAGATTAATGGGCTTAATTTCTGCATCTAGAACCACCCCTAGGCTTAACTGTGTGGGCCTTGTTATGCCAGTTCAGCCCGCAATCGTTAGATGTAAGAACAACGGCTATATTGCCCTCTCTCATCGTCTCCTGCTCTATTTGCCGTATGGGCCTTACTGGAGATCTCTTTAGTAGTCCGGACATTGGAGTAATTTACGACCCCTGAACGAAGGGTGTACGTTTCTCAAGGTTTTGCGATAGAAGACAACCAGGTAAGGCGGAATCTTTTACTCATCACTAGCTAAGTTTGATGTTTAGTAAACATATAATTTGATCACTCGATACGGCAAGATTTGCACGCTGAGTCGCTCGCCATATTTCTATGCTTAGCCACGAGTCCACGACATTCCGGAGTCCACAGTTAGCTTATGCTAAGCCTTCGCATGTATAGAGAAATGTGGATCAAATAAAAGTTTAGACTGTCTTGCCAATATGAAGTGGTTGCCCGAAAGGAAAACCAAGTTGCCGAACACGTCCCACCAAAAGCTACTCTCGGCTTTATGAAGATTTTACTCATTCTACCCCTAAGGTAAAACACTGCACAATCCCTTGATGATAATGATACTGATACAAATTTAATGTCTCACCGGGCAAGAAAGAAAATAACGTTCTCGGTGCATTACTTTGGCGGATAATCAGATAGACATCAGATCAAAAACATGATGGGTCCAATGTTTGGAACTTAGGAAATAAGCAATGTGTTATTCAAGTGCTATGTATATCATGTTATTATTTGAACTTAACACCTATCACGAGAATATCATATTACAAGCAATAATTCATGATTATGCTGGGTCTGAGCTGGCATCGAATGTCTTCCTTCCCCGTGCCCACGTTTGCTGAACCCTTCCTTTAAGTAAACCCTCCGCCTCCCAATCCATATCCAAAACCACAAAGTCCGCACTCAGACCGGCCTTCAAAGATCCAGTCCATGAATCAGCCCAGCGCGAGTACGCCGCCCCGGTTGTAGCGGCACTGACGGCGACAGCCAACGGCAACCCGAAGTGAGAGTTAACGGTTTCAGTGCACTCGGGTTCAATAGCAGATCTCCGCGTCGTCGCATTGTATAGGTTTGGGAGAGCCGGGTGAGCGGCTGTAGGCGAATCCGTACCAAATGCCACGGGGGCGCCGCCATCGAGGAACTCCCGATAGGCAAATGCACGGTTACAGCGATGCTTTCCGATGAGGTCTGGCCAAGCACGGAAAAGTGCAGGATCCGAGTGTACTGGCTGTACTGACGCCGTGATACCAAGTTGTCCCAGACGTTTGGCATCCTCAGGGGAGGTGACTTCAAGATGCTCAATGCGGTGACGACGCCCGGGCTGGGCCAGGGACAGTGCGTCGATAGCGTTCTTCACGGCTAAATCGCCGATTGCGTGAATAGCGATCTGCAGGCCGGCTGCATCTGCTTTCTTCACGACTGCTTGTAATAGGTCCGTGGGCCAGATCGGATCGACAGGGTTTTCGGACCCGTTGTACGGCTCGGTAAGAGCTGCAGTACAGCCGTCAACCACCCCGTCGCACATCAATTTGATACCTGTGATACAAAAGGTGGGAGATGTTGTCGGACTGTATTCACGATGCAGAGCGATCGCTCGATCAACATTACCAAACACCACGTCCTGGTCGCTGTTATACGGAATCACCCAATGCGCCGCAATATGAAACGGGAAATTATCCCCATGCCGTTGACGGAATGTTTTCAACACATCCCATTCAATCTCATCCATCGCCATATCAATCATTCCAGTGTATCCGGCGGCTGTATACGCAGCCGCGGCCTTGTCCAGCGCAGCTAGTTTATCTTCCAGAGGCGTAGCCCTAACCAGAAACAGCGGAACGATTCCCAAATGGGCCATCTCACTCAGCAAACCCGACGGCTTCCCATTCTCATCCCGATGAATTTTCCCACCAGGAGGATCAGCCATAGTCGGAGTGCCCAGCTCCTCCAACGCGGCAGTATTGCACCACCCGGAATGCATGTCATTGGCATGGATATAGATCGGACGCGGGTCTAGATCGTCCAACATACTCGCGAGGGCCTCTCCTCCGGTTGACGACTGAATCCAACTTTTGCAAATAATACGGGGCTCTTTCGGGTGGGCCACCGCGTATGCTTTGATGGTTTGTCGGATCTCATCGAGTGATTTACAGGCCAGAAGACTTAGCTTGCGCTGCGACAAAGCGAAATCCATGATATGCATGTGGCTGTCGATGAAGCCCGGCACCACGATCTTGTTCTGCAGGTCGATCTCGTGGGCGCTCGAGGCTTTGGCCTGACGGATAACATCATGGTTCGGAGATTTTGGAGATCCGACATATTGGATGCGGCCATCGCCGATTATCATGCTTTGTTGGAACTCATATCCGTCTGAGCTACTGCTTGGCGTGAAGATTCGGCCGTTGGTGAAAATCGTGGGCTCCATTGTAGAGTACAATGGGTGGATTAAATCAGAGCTTGTGATTGTTTGAGGGATAAAGGTTATGTGTAGATACAGGGTAGAACGAGGAGGATGGTGAATTTATATTCCCATGCGTCATTGAATAAAAGAATTGTATACGGCGGAAAGTGACGCCATTGGCTCAGAGAGCCGATGCTCCCCACACGCATATCACCTCGGCTAGCATGTACTGTAGTAATAGATTCTTCTATACTTTGCGGGGTTAGGATACTATCTCTTGGAGGATTCAAGACGGTATCTCTATGCGGCGGATGTATGCGGAAGGTAAACTAGCTCATGCAAGATAAAGCGCAATATGTCTATTCCATAGATTACACGTAGCCGGCTCTTGTTCAAAGTCGCTTCTACTACTCTAACTTAACGAGGAAGGTTAAAAAAGAAAAGAAAAGAAACAACGCAAGCTAGAGGAGAATGGAAAGAAATATAGTCCAGCTATTGGATTCCACTCTAACTCAGGTGATAGTGGCATAATCGCAAAATACGATTTCTTGTATTTAGCATCAGGCCTTATATCCGCCCTTTAACCGCCCGCCACAATATTCACATAAAAGTCAGCAGTGCTGCTCCGTGCCTTCCGACCCCAGAGAATCATAGGTATAACAAGTAACATGATGGCAAAGCATAGGCACCCAGCACAAATGAACATATTTTGGACACCGAGGCCTGTCATCCAAGGATTGATAGCAAACGATACAGCTGTTGCAATACCGTTTCTGGTGAAGGTAATGACTACGAGCCCTTCGGCGACGAGCTGAAAAGTGTCAGAATCTAACCAACGATGTATAACAAAGGAATAAAGGAGAGAGAGATATTCAGATCGTACCTCACGGTAAGAATCTCCAAAGTATGGCAAGATGATTGAAGTCACGGACCCGATTCCAAAGCCAACAAATGCGGATCCGATCAATGGAACGATCCACGGTTGTTCCTAGGAGATGTACCTGTTAGAGATAGGGTCGTGTAGTTGGGAGGGTATGAAAACGAACATTGGCAATGCTTGTTCCATAGAGGAAGAGCCCTAGAGGGCAGATGATCAATGGGACGAGAAGCATATGTAACCTCAGCTCTGGATCATAAATTCCAGCTCGTCGACGAGCCATCCACACGACGTAGTAGTCGTTGAGTGGACCCCCATATAAAGATCCCATGACTGCACCAACGAACGGAGCGATATTAATGTTTCCTACACCTACCGAAGAAAAGTTATACGGTGGTGCGGCAAACAAGATCGGCTGGGTCGTAGCGAGAACTGCCACCCAGCACATCATGAAAGAATATTCGATACCGACAAAAGCCACTGCTGGAAGACGGTAGAAAAGGAGAAAGGGCCGCCACATATGCTGCCAGTATGTTTTGAAACTTGCGTTGACATTAGGCCCAGAGGTAGGTATTACCATTCGTTGTAAGTAAGTTCTGCGATGAAAGGTCGGCTGCTCCACAGTCGATGTTGGAACTATGTTAGAGAAAGATGGAGGTGCAATCTTTTCTTTACCTTGTTCAGGGGTGTCAACCTTCTGCTCGTCTTCAATGACTGCCATGGGAGGATCTTCGCCAACATAACAGTTCCCCGCCGGTTTCGCATATCGTGTCTCTTCATAGGCAAAGATGATCAATAGAAGGACTACTGCATTGATAATGGCACACCACCACCATACCCAGCGCCACCCTTGGCTGTTGATAATATACCCTGCGGGGATCAGGCTCAGATATGTTCCAATCACTACCATAGTGGAGTAGATTCCGTTCATTGTGGCTCGCTGATGGACGAAAAAGAGATCGACAATCTAACAATTTAGCACCAAATAAACTTCAAGCAATCAGACTTGCACTTAGTCTAGTGGGACAGACCTACCGTCATTTGAATGATCGTATCGTTGACTGAACCTGCCAATCCAGCGAGCACCTGCAAAATGATATATTGGGCTTTTGTCTTGAACAAAGCCTGCCCAATATTGACCATGACCATAACCACTGAGGCAAACAAGTATACCGGTTTTCGCCCAAACATGACTGCTGCAGGGATGAAAAAGACACAACCAATCGTGAGCCCTGCTAATCCCGCGGCATAACTGTCATTGAGGTACTTGGGTTCGTACCCGAGCTCAGCCGTCAAAGAAGGCCATATAACTGTTCCAATGTCCAGGCTAATCGTGCGTCAGTTTTCAGTATTGTAAGAGCGGACACCAGTCGTACGTAGTAAAGACCATCAATGTAAAAAGACACGCAATTAAAAAGTTGATCGCTTTTTGATGCGTGCACCAGTTCTATCCGATATATACGTCTCAGCGGGGATACGGGCTTATCATCACCAGTATTTAACGAGGGAGAGGAAGTACGGCAGAGCTTACCAGGGGCTCATTTGGGTCGTTGGATGGATGTGGTTGAAGAATAACGTGACCGTCAAGATCTTGTTCGAAACCTTCCAAATCAATGCGTCCTTGGAAACGTAACCGTTAGCATTTTGATCCCAGCCACAATATGGTGATATACCATTGCCAAGATAAACGGTTCCCGGATGTGTCTGTGGTCTATCACCAGGTGCTCCTTGGCTTTCATTTGATTGTCTCATCGAGTCTGCAAGATCGGGAAGACTTGAATGGATACCCTTAAAGGTGGACAATGAAGGGGAAAATCAATGAGGAGACAGAAAAGCCAGTCTTCCAGAATGTGCACATGGACAACATTCGCCGTGATATATGGGAGCCTTAGTCAAGGCAAAAATCACTGTTGGATGTCAAGAGGTGAAAATATATATGCTGTTGGTTACTGCAAACTGGGAGAAGTGGGAGAAATGAAAAGAACGGTAGACCAGGATAGTTGTAGAGGTCTTGAATAGTTTAGATACCTCATAGTATCTTGATATATCATGTTGAACGCCTGAAGAATACCATTGTAGACGGCTCAAGGAATGGATGGATGGATCTATACCAGTATTTCCCGATATGGATAGAATCGCGGAAAATGATGCTATTGGCTTAATTTGCCACGGTGTGGAGAAATTCGGCTACACTGCCCAATTGGAACCTCACAGCCATGTCCATCTCGCGCCAAATAAAAAGATTAACAATCTTCGACACCATCTTGCCGATGTCTAGTCCTAAGGGGGTCGGCCTATTCGCACGGTTAATAAACCTTTTCGACGACTTACACTATATCACGAAGGCAAACCCCGCAAGTTAGCACTAGGGTAAGTTTAACCCCACAACTGAGGCGTCCCCACAGTACTGATAACCATTCCAAGAGAGTGTGTCATTTAATCGAAATGCTGATGCCTTATCAGATACTGTACTCGAATAGCCTGGCCTGCAATCGATATTTGAGTTGTTGTTGCCACGATATCTTCCCCGTATTTTTGCACCTCATAAGCGACGGCCGCCGGGCCATAGGATACACATTCCCTTTAAAGACAAGCGCTGGGTATAACCGGACTGGATCCTCTCATTGGTTAGGGCACTATCAGTCCTGGGATTGCCAAGAGGATGCCCGTCTTCTCCGGAGACCAGCTCATGCCTCTTCCGCTTGAATCATAACTTCATACATTCATTGTGGTGTAAGACTGGTCATAGAAGCCATGTGCATCGACAGGCCCTAATTGGAATATTACGACCGTTAAGAAGACAGTACTTTTAAGTAACCCCGGAGCCGAAAATCAGCTTCTGACTTGAAATGACGTCTCGACATCAACCGAAGAACTATCGTCCACCCCGTCGACGACCGGCACATTTACGCACAAAGACTGGCTGTCTAACTTGTGGGTCTCCCCACCCGCTATCGCAAGTGTAAATTCTCTTAGGCTAACTATCTCATAGGCAGAAAGAGGAAGAAGAAATGTGACGAGACTCTCGGAACGTGTTCTAATTGCGCTCGAAGATGGCTTCCCTGCGAATGGCCGGATCTCATACATAGCAAACAGCCCTCCGCAATAGAATTCCCAATACCGGAAGGAAGTGTCGTTTCAAGAACGTCACCGCAACCGTCCGGCGATGAACGGCATTTTACGCAGCATGATTATACAGGAATTCACGCAGCCGACGCTTCATTCACAGGCGGCATCGATCAGAACAGTGACTTGCAATCTAGTCTCAGTAGCGGTACTTTACCAAGTAGCCATATCGGCGACACAATAAGCACGTATGGCGCTCCTCAGTTGTTCCTCGAATATATCAATCCAACGATGCATCTCCCTCTCGATATATCCCCCGCCAGTACCCCGCTATTCGACTTTTTAACAGCTGTTTTTCTGCGTCAATTAATACGACCGATGGCATCTGACGCGGTTATTGAGTCTGCTACCCAAGAATCATTAATGCTCGCTTTCCGTACCCCCTTCTACATGCACTCCCTCCTCGCATGTTGCGGAGCTGAAATACCAGTACAAGACTTGCACTCGCAGGTATACTTCCAGAAGCTTGCGCGCGTCCACTATATCAAGGCAATAGCCGGATTGCGCAAAAGTCTAGATACTGGCCTATTGAATGTCGATAATACAGCGATTATCCGAACGTCACTCACGCTGTGTATATATGAGGTAAGCTTTTCCCTGGTAACCTAATCAATTGGCATTGACGAAAGAGACCAGAGATCAAAACCACGTCTTTCAAAAGGAGTCGATGCCCATCTGCGTGGTCTCGCACAGTTGATCCAATTACGATTTCGATACAACAGTTCCCCATCTGAGCCTCAATCCGAAACAGAGGCAACCATCACGCGTGTTATATTGGAGGCATTCATGTTCCACGCTATGACGAGCATCCCATTCCAGAGAACGACGAGGCAGCCTAAAGTTGTCGAAACTGCCCTTACTTTAGCAGAGAATAGGCTCCAAGGTATGTTCAAGTGGAAAGTGCCTATGTATCCCGAGTCCCCTGTCCTTGGAGCACCGCCAAAGCTGTTCAGATATGCCCGAGAGATTGCATTGATGCACGAACGATCGTCCGAGGGGGGTATTAATATCCAACGGTGTTATGAGCTACGAGAACTCCTTACCCGGTTTACGGAAAGCGAATCTGCTCATTCTGGAACTTCGTTTCAAAGGAGCTGCCTACATGGCTCTGCGGGTGAGACGAGCAGTGTGGGCGACCAATCGGCTTGTATACCTCCATCCATGACGCCTGAAACCCCACTCTTCCTGGGTCCGAGGCTATACATAGTAGCCTCAAAGATCCTTTTGGAACGTATGATCAGCCAAGCTTTAGAAACGGTTGAGAGCTCCCTCCAAGAGTTAGTCTGTGAGGGCTTTAATCTTGTCAGTCAACTGGATCCATCAAGTGACTATTATGCCGAGTACTATTGTTGGCCGATGATCGTGTTAGGGACTTGCCGCCTAACGAGCAGTGCACAACGGGGTAGCCTTCTCTCAAAAGCACTGGCCTTCTGGAAAGCAACAAGAAATGGGACAATGAAGCGGCTAATGGATATGTTGACAGCCATCTGGAAAATGAAAGATTAGGAATAACATGCGATTGTTTATCATGGATAGCGTAGCACTATTACGACTAAGTGTACACAAATTCAATACCTTGTACTAGCATTTTACAAACATAGCACCTGTAACCATCGCTAGACATTTTCTATCCCTGTAAAGCTCCGCAAATCACTCTGGTCTCCAGATCATACCCCGCATCTTAAATCCTGGGCCGCCTGGACTCAAGGTCCCGTCGATTAAGCTCAAGGAAAGCAAGCCCCTACTGCCAAGGTGGGAATGACAGAACGAATCAGATCTGAGAGATGCGAGTCTCACCATCTCACCAGAGCCATGTGTGCCGTTGGAGATGCGAGGGGAGAGGAGGACCAGCATCCTAGTCGAGTGGTGCTTGGGTGTTGATATTTTACCGAAGTCTAGACTCGCGCCCACCATTGACAGCACATCAATTCACAGAAATGAGATCCTGCGAGAGACTTGATGATTCAAGCGCTCGTCTGTTGTCGTAAAAGCGTCGATATCTCCTTTTTAAGATGCGGTCCTCACCTTCCGGGATGCTTGTCTTTCGGCAAGTTCGGGCATTGCCTAGCGGGTTGGGCTCGGGCCTTCTCCACCTGCTATAGCATGAAAAGGATGGAGCTCCGTGTATAACGGGAAATAAAGCGGCGGCATCGATGGGCCAATTAATATATAAAGTTAAGTCCGTCGTGACGGGTATAGCAGCTTCTGTTTCGGCTTCGGCCGAACCGGATGGACTCACGGACTCTTTCAGCCTCGGCCGAAGCACGTCGGCCGAACCGTGTTCTGATAAGAAGTATAGACCAAACGACCAACGGATAACATCGCCATGGCGCCGCTAAATGCCGACTCTTCTGTATCAATCCGGCCGGGTTGAAATGCCTCATAAGGGGATTCATCATCAGTTCCCTCGCAGACATCCGGCTGCAGTTCTTCGACTCTTGCTAAAGCATTATGTCGACCGCAACGGCTGTAGGTCAGGCGCAGAACCAGCAGAGCCGGTGGGAGCCCACGACGGAGGAGCTCACGGGCGACGTCTACGCGGAAGCCAAGGACACACCAAAATCGATGGAGTCGCGACATTCCACTGTGCAGGACCGGGCACGCGAATTTCCCCGCAACAGTGCCGACGACTCAGACGGCAAGCCTCTCTTCGGAAGTGACGACCCGGAGTCCTCCCTGAACCCGTCCGGAAACAAGTTCAACGCGTGCTCGTGGGCCAGGAATGTCGCCAGGGTGGCCGAGGAGCACGGTCAGGACTTCCGTCGAGTCGGCCTGTGTTTTCAGGATCTGAACGTCTTTGGCTACAGCACCGCTGCAGACTTCCAAAAGACCGTCGGCAATATCTGGATGGCCTTGCCGGGCATGATCGCTCGTCGTCTCTGGCCCAGCACCAGCACCTCTGGCCAAACCCGAGTGGATATCTTGCCGCAGTTTGACGGCATCATCCACCCCGGAGAGATGTGCGTGCTGCTGGGTCCTCCGGAATCCGGTTGCTCGACCTTCCTCAAGACCCTGTCGGGGGATCGGAATGGGATCTACGTCAATCAAGATTCATACTTCAACTATCAAGGCATCTCAGACCAGGAGATGCGCACGGCGCATCGAGGCGATGCCATCTATACGGCGGAGGTCGATGTTCACTTTCCCATGCTGACGGTGGGCGAGACCTTGACATTTGCCTCGTACGCACGCTGTCAAAGGGCACTGCCACAACTCATCACACGCAAACAGTAAGCTACTGACTCCATTTCAGGTCGTTCTCGATTGTAAACATTCAACCCACACTTCTGGATAGGTACTGCAAGCATCTTCGCGATGTCGTGATGGCCATGTATGGGATCAGTCACACCAGCCATACCAAAGTTGGAGACGCGTTCGTCCGCGGAGTTTCAGGAGGCGAACGCAAACGTGTCACGATTGCGGAGGCAATGCTGTCAAACGCCCCCTTCCAGTGCTGGGACAAGTAAGTGATTTCGACCGATCAGGCTTCCTCTCCGGTACACGAGCAAATGCTGATGGGGGACTGCCAACTCAAGCTCGACGCGTGGCTTGGATGCCGCCAACGCGGTTGAGTTCTGCAAGACTCTCCGGCTGCAGTCCGAATTATTCGGCCAAACGTGCGCTGTATCGATGTATCAAGCGCCCCAGAGCGCCTACGACCTATTCGACAAGGCCCTGGTCATTTATGAAGGGCAACAGATTTTCGGACCTGCATCCCGGGCCAAGGACTACTTTATCAATCTCGGGTTCGAATGTCCGACTCGCCAAACGACGCCCGACTTTCTGACATCCATGGCCTTTTCAGCTGAACGTATCCCTCGCCCCGGCTGCAACCCACCACGAACGGCTGACGAATTTGCAGCCGCCTGGGAACAGAGCCCAGAGTACGAGGCTCTACAGCGTGAGATGAAGGATTATAAGGTTCAGTATCCGATTGGCGGCACGAACGCCCAGGCGTATCGACAGCTGAAAAGGGCGCACCAGGCCAAGGGCCAGCGCCCAAACTCACCATACACCTTGACGTACTCGCAGCAGGTTCAACTCTGTATGTGGCGAGGATTGAGACGATTCTGGGCAGGTCCCGGCCCGTCGATCTGGATTATGGTTGGGAATGTCATCATGGCGCTCATCATGTCGTCCTTGTTCTACAATTTGGCCCAGACGACGGCGTCATTCTATAGCCGGGCGGTCGTTCTCTTCATGGCGATTTTGTTTAATGCTTTCGCCTCGATTCTCGAGGTCATGCCCTTGTACGCGCAACGGCCCATTGTGGAAAAACAGGCCCGCTATGCCTTTTACCACCCGTCAGCGGAATCGTATGCGTCGGTCCTGGTGGACTTACCCATGAAGATCACTGGTGCCGTTTCATTCAACCTGGTGTTCTATTTTATGACAAACCTGAATCGTCAACCGGGGAATTTCTTCTTTTACCTGCTCGTGGTCTTCCTCATTGTCCTGGCCATGTCTGGGGTCTTCAGATTCATGTAAGTTGTCACAATTTTCACAGCTCCACCAAGTGGAGAAAAACACTCACACGTTTCAGTGGCGCGCTGTCTCGAACAGAACAACAAGCGATGGTTCCCGCCTCAACTCTGATGCTTGCTCTGCTCGTCTTTTCCGGCTTCGTGGTCCCGATTCGCTACATGCTATCGTGGTGTCGGTGGATCAACTACCTGAACCCCATCGCGTACGGCTACGAATCGCTACTGGTCAACGAGTACCAATCTCGTAATTTCACTTGTTCATCATACATCCCCAGTTATGGGATTCCTGGCACGACAAACGTCGCGTGTGACGCGATCGGCGCCGTACCCGGTCATTCCTACGTCAACGGCGATGCGTATATTAACTCGGCCTACAGCTACCACCACAGTCATAAGTGGCGCAATGTTGGCATCATTATCGCCATGGTGATCTCCAATCATCTCGTGTATTTCGTGGCCAGTGAGTACGTCACCGCGAAGAAATCTAAGGGGGAGGTCCTCGTCTTCCGCCGGGGATTCGTCCCCAAAGTTCCCAGCACGAGCAGTCAGGACGTCGAAGGATCGTCCTCAGGCCCGGTAACAACTATACTAGAGAAGCCGGGCAATATCTACGACTCCAGCAAGGAGGGAGGCTTTCAAGGCTCCACAAGTGTGTTTCACTGGAGCAATGTGTGCTACGACGTCAAGATTAAGGGCAAGCCACGGCGCATTCTGGATAATGTCGATGGCTGGGTGAAGCCCGGTACTTTGACGGCCCTCATGGTTGTTTCGGGGGCTGGCAAGACCACGCTGTTGGATTGCCTTGCGGACCGCCGCCCTGGCGTGGGTGTCCTCCCGGGCGAGATGCTGGTTGATGGAAAACTTCGCGATAAGGCCGGTTACGTGCAACAGCAGGACCTTCATCTGGAGACGAGTACGGCCCGTGAGGTGAGGAAAAGCTCTATTTAACAAATTAACTTCCTGTCAACTGACTCACTGGCGTTCTGTTCTAGGCTTTGAATTTCTCGGCTCTTCTTCGCCAGCCAGACAGCATCCCAAAGACAGAAAAATTGGCCTATGTCGACGAAATTATCCAGCTTCTTGATATGCAAGAGTACGCCGATGCTGTTGTTGGCGAGCCAGGCGAAGGCCTTAACGTTGAGCAACGTAAGCGCCTAACGATTGGCATTGAACTGGCTGCTAAACCACCGCTACTACTCTTCATTGACGAGCCCACGTCGGGCCTCGACCCCCAAACCAGCTGGGCGATCCTAGACCTATTGACCAAACTCTCTAAAGCGGGCCAGTCTATTCTTTGTACTATTCATCAGCCCTCTGCAGTGTTATTTCAACGGTTCGATCGCCTGCTCTTACTTGCTGAAGGGGGCAAAACGGTTTATTTTGGTATGCTTCTATCCTCTCCCTGGGTTAGTCACAGATGATGATTGTCCACCCTCAAGCCAGTACCTCGTGTTTTGAGTTTCGAGCAAGGCTAACCTATAATCACCGCCCGCACAGGTGACATCGGAGACAATTCAAACGCCCTGATCGATTACTTCGAGCGCAACGGGGCCAAACCCTGCCCCACCGGCGCTAACCCGGGCGAGTAGATGCTTGAGGCGATCGGTGCTGCACCCGGCAGCTATTCCAAAGTCGACTTGCACGAAACGTGGCGCTCCAGCCCAGAATGGCGCAATGTGCACAGCAAACTCGCCCAACTTCGGGTTAAAAGCTCAGTAGGCTCGTCAAAAGATGACAGTGACAATCCCGTTTTGTATGAAGGATTCGCAACCTCCCTATGGCGCCAGTTTCTCGTGGTTACGGAGCGCGCATTTCAACAAACATGGCATACCCCCTCATACATCTACTCCAAACTCCTCCTCTGCATCGCCACCAGTTTGTTCATTGGCCTGGTCTTCCTGAACTCTCCATTAAGTATTCAGGGCCTGCAGAACCAGATGTTCGCAATTTTCGAGCTGCTGAGTATCGTTGGACAATTGGTGGACCAGCAGTTTCCTCACTTTATCGCGCAGCGCTCCTTATATGAGGCTCGTGAGAGGCCGGCCAAAACATACAGCTGGAAGGTGTTCATGCTGAGCCAGATCCTGTCTGAGGTCCCATGGTACACGCTTGCCTCGGTATTCATGTGGGCGCTGTTCTATTTCCCAATTGGCTTCTATAAGAACGCCGAGGTCTTAGGTCCTCATACCTTGATTAATGCATGCTCTAGATTGGACTTTGTGGAAAAAGTCTGAGTGGATACATTATGGATATAAGAAAAATCATATAAAGGCTATTCTCTGCTCTCCTATAATTTCTCTTTTTTCGTATGCTTTGTTCACTTGATTTCTTAGAGTATTGGAAAGTTCTGACATTGTATACACACTTAATCATCTCTAATATAGTTCTATCCCAATGTTTTGCAATAAAACAAAGAAGATAAAAGTTATTAAAATCATTCTATCTACTAACCTAATTCTTCACCACATCCATAATAACTGTATATAGATTTTTTAGGCACCCTAAACCGTCAGATTGGTGAAATATTCTAAAATTAACAGACTTGGAATTCAATGTGAATTTACTACCTATATCAAACGAAAAGAATTGTCTCGATCTCCATCTCACTGACTTCTATGGCCAGAAGATTGGAAAGAGATACATCGTAATCAGTGATAATACAGGGGCCGTCAGGTCTGATTTGCCTACAAAAACGACGAATACTCTATATTTTATCAAATGCGCCCAATTTCGCAATATCATTAGGGCCAAGGTCCTGGAGGAATCTATATTGTGCAAGCGAGGAGCTTGGAATTGGTTGTATCAACAGAAAGTAACCATTGCTTTGCTCTGCACACCACCAAGAAAAAGAAAAGAGAAGAGAAAGATGCAGGTTAAGTTTAGATCAATGTTCTATAATAATCATATGCTGTAGTCAATCCTACAACCTAGATTTTATAGTGCGCTACAATGTTCAACCCTTGCAACATGATACGGCGAACTATCGTGCTTAAGAGGACGTTGCAGGCTTCCAAATGTGATGAACAATCTAACATGAATTATTGATCCTTTCCTAGATCGGAATACAGCTGTCCTGAACATCACAAACTTTACGACCAGGCAAGTCAACCACACAGCGTTTGAGTCGCAGAGACAGTGAGCCATTATCAACTGTTACGTGATTATTGCAGTTGAAATGTAACCCTGAGCAATAGCTGTTAAGCAATCCCGAGTACTTATCATCTCTTTAGCCATAGTAGTTTGGCAGACTCTCCAAGATTCAGTCCGGATATTAAGGTCCAACCTCTTTTAATTCAGCCTGTCCCGTCCCCTGAAGGCAATTACCATTCTAGCTGTCAGTATAATACTTGGAACAAGAGGATTGAATCAAGTTGCTGATAATGGTCGGATCCTTGCCTGAGTGACTATCTAACTACGTGTTGTTGTCTCTATGATATAAGCTATACAATATACAGTGCAACATCTTAATTTCATTCAACTGAGAAATAGACCGTTCACTTTAGACTTAGACTTAGCGGTGATACAAGCTACGAGTGAAAATTTAGATAAAGAATCATGCCTTGAATTGTAACAGTGTCTCCAGTATTCAACAGCAGTAAGTCTGCGTATGACACTAGTGAATGGGTTCCATGTCCGGACGAAATGTATAAAATACACATCTAAAAGCCATGACATGAGTCAACTAATAAGAATAATAATAACAAGAAGAGGAAGAGGAAGAGGAAGAGGAATAGGAAGAGGAAGAGGAATAGGAAGAGGAAGAGGAGGAAGAAGAAGAAGAAGAAGAAGAAGAAAAGGCTATGGTAAATAAACGTGGACGGCACTCTCACTGCCATTCAACGTCAGACAAAGACGGACGAAGAGGTTTAAGGGCCTGTGTTGACTTTCCCGCGCTGTCTCGGATGATTGTGCGGATGGTGGATATAGTCTGAGAGTATAGCATCGATCTCATAAAATCCGATGTGATTCTGTCGACAAGCTTCTTCTCGCGGGCCTGCAAAAGGGTTTTGATGGCATGCTCTACATCTGACTCTTCATACTCGGCTAGCAACATGGACGCAGCCAAGTACTGCGCTGGCCGCTTATAATAGAAGATGTGCGTTTTCTCGGCATCGATAGAGAAATGGAAAAGGTGAGACTTGGCTATCAAGGACCAGAAGTGATTGAAGGTGGAAGGCTGATAGTATGCCGAGATCTGTGGGATCGACCAATTTTCAGTACCTGAAAGATGGTGAAGACCTAGAATCTTTGCGTATTGATTGACGAGCTGATTCATACGAAGCTTCCCAGCTAACTCATTGCGAAGTCTCAATTTGCCCTTCCGGTCCAAGTGGCCATCTCGATAGCTTCTGATGCGGTGCATCAAGTCTTTGTGATCCTGTGTATGGGTTTCGGGGTGCGAACGGAGGTAAGCGGCGTAGAGATAGTTTATGTTTGATCGTGAGAGAAGCCCGCGCCTAGTTGAACCATAACCACCTGTAGCTTCCGGGTAATCCTCGTCCAGAAGGCCGGTATGACGTTCATTCCAGGCTACAATTTCACAATGATTGCCGTCAATGCAGCCAGCTTCGAACTTCTTTTGATCTGCCTTGGGATGGGGGTCTGATGCTGGGAGTGTGCGAAGCTTGTCGTAGTTAGCCTTGTAGTCATAGAGACTGTATCCCGTCCTCCACCAAAACTTTTCCTGGGATTGGATATCTGAGAAAAGAGGTGACGATCCATAACCATCTTTAATATTGGCTGGTAAACATAGGCGATGCATTTCGCTCACAAGAGCCGCAGTCATCTCCCGATACGTCCTAGATGTATCTGCTTCAGCATCCGGTGGCAGCGAACTAGGCTCCTTAAGAAGCTCCGCTATTGCAGCTGAAGAAAATAGACCTCCAGCGTGACGTTGGGAGTGGGACCAAACAAAGCCAAAGGACTCCTGCTCTTCTTCTGTTGCGGCAAGAATGACTGGGCTTAGCTGGCTTCCTTGAAACTCTGTTGTTTGAACCCAGTGTCCTGAGTAGCATGAAGTCATGTAGAACGCCACTTTGACGTTGGGGTACATGTGTAGAATGGGGGCAACATGATCGGGTCCGAGAGCATCGTCAAGTGGACGAGTCCCCGGCTGGAATCCTAGACAGAGGCCACCCTGAGTATCGTAATCACCGTGAGAGAAAGCCATAATGAGCACGCTGTCCATGGACTCCGCAGCATCCGCCATGGTATGTGTCAGTCTCTCCAAGAAAAGCTCCCTCATGTTTGACTTTGTAACTGTCACTTTTGCCTGTGCTTGGAAAAGAAGAGCCTCATCTAAAACCACCTTTCGGTCCTCAAAGGGGTCACCTTGCACAAATCCTGTTGCCCACTTAGTTTGAACTGGCTTCCGCACACCTGGGCTCTCTGCTAAATCCTCCATTGTCACCAGATCCTCACGCCCATACTTGTCGATGAGATATTCAGGGGCTAAAGAAGTTATCTATTCTTGGGTTTTTCCCATGTCATCTAAGACGTGCATCCAGAGGTAGAAATCAGAGACCATCCAGCCATCACCAAGGGAAGGACTAGCTTGCTTGGACTCGATATCGGGTTCATCCACCCCCAAGACAGATAGTATTCGAGTCGTGGGTGTGACATCTGGAGCGGCTCGGGTGTCTCTAGTGGGGATGACAGGATCTAATACGGGGGGCACCTCTGGTATTCTTTTAGCGCATTTGGCAGGTTTGACTGCCTCTTTCACCTTGTCCAGCACCCTACGAAGCATGACTTGCGATTTGGCTTCAATAAACAGCGAGAAAACAGGAGATTGGTATGCGTATGACTATTGAAGAGGCGTGGGCTTGTGCGTGAGGAAAGGAAGGGGGAGACGTCGTGGGTACGTCGAGCTCTCTTTATGGTGTCTGCCTCGGATCGAAGTTTCGAATAATCGTGGGAGTATGACGTCGGCGTAGTTTTGTGAACTGGTGACGACACTAACGACGACGACGACGACGACGACGACGACGACGCCGAGGAACGGGACCTTGGTTTCCGAGCGGTTGCACTGGCTCATTCTCCCTGTGGCAGAAAAATGGGTGTTGTAGATCCCAGTCTGCAAACTCTAGGGAATTCAGATAGACAGCTGTTCTCCGTAAGAACTCTCTGACTGCCCTGTTTAACGCAGACCGGTCTATCTCCCAATCTGGAGGATAATCTCTAGTTCAAGATGATGGAGGAGGAGATCGGGTAGTACTAAGGAATTGAGTGACGCGAAGGGTTTCATGATCGAACTGAGTAACAAAAGGTGAGCCTGACGATGACTAAATTGGTAAGGAAATAGTCCGGAAGGACGTTAGGATGACCGGAACTACCTGGGGTGCAGAACGGGGACGCACCTTAACACCAACGGCAGCTTGACACTTCCGGTGATTCGCCGTCACCCAAGAATACGGAGTCGGAGTAATCGGGCATGAATGCCTCCATGAAATTTACTAAAAATAGCGATGACATGGACCCATCAATAAATTTACTATTTGCCTATTGTGCAACACTATCGTGGAATGATACGATCTTCTATAAAAGCAGATGCTATAAGACCAGTTCCGGCGATGACGCTCGACGGGTACCAATAGATGAAGTTTTCTCTCACTCTGACCAAATCGGCCATTAGATTGGGCTTTCTGAAAGTAGATATTCGGCTTGAGTATTAGTGCTGTAAGCTATAGGGTGTAACCATGGAAGATTTTATTACTCCTAATCCAGACACTAAGCTATCAAAGGAATACAGACTGTGAGAGCTGAATCATGTCATAAAATTACTTCAATAATCTAGCGGTTGTTGATGGGGGGCAAGGTTTGTGGTACACAGTACAGTGCCTGAGGCTTGACCATGAAGGTACCTGGGACGGCTATATTAAGTTTAGGAAGGACTTGGTATTTAACGCAAACGCCTACTATGGTGAAGAGTTGGCTTTTTCTGCGTGTGCATCTGGGGGTGTGAACAGTTTTTGGAAAGCAAAAGGTCGAGATGCTTTGATTAAGGTATCTGACAGGGTTCAACCCATTTTTCTCTGGTTCATATCCATTTCTGTTGATAGACTTCGTCCTTTAGATCGGGTTGAAGACTGGCTGCAAGGTATATGGTCGATTCTGGTTGAGTGTTGTAATTTAGTGAAATCGGGCTTGACACTATCAAATATTATGAAAATAAGTGGCAATACCCTTACTAGACCTGTCAATTGGTAATTCTTAGTCCTGTTGGCAATTCGCCTGATCTCACAACACAAAAGGGATTATATTGGTTTGAATATATTACATGCAAAAAATCGGAAAACCGGAAAATTTGCCTAGTATTTAGTATCCACCCTTTTGCCTCTCAAACTGCCTCAATCCAATGCTTCATACTCTTCTTAAAGCATCTTGATTATCTTGACTAATTAAGGTCCATGGCTGCTCCAACGCCTCCCATAAGATCTCCTCCTTCTTATCATTCGATCCCTTGCAGTTTTTAATAGCCGGGTCCAGGTCTGTAGACGCCTTCTTCAAGTGGAAACCACATGTGTTCAGTGGGTTCAGATCGGGTGAATATGATGGCCATTCTATGAGGGGATTGCATTATCTTGCAACCATTTGGTAACCTTTTTGGCTGAATGAATGGGAGTATTATCATGCATGAAAATAAAACCGGGTTCCCAAGTAGTAGGCAGCATTTCGACCAATAAAGCTATATAAGACTTTGCAGTATAGCCCTGCTCTTTAGCCTCAAATTACGCTCCAAACGTACAAGATCACTGCGAATCTTGCCCCAAATAGCTGCCCAGACCATTACTTGGAAGAGATTTACCCTCCTTATATGGTATACCTTTTTCCATTTTCCTCCATGTAGGTTAAGGCGGGACACATATTTGTGGTGATGACCCGATCCAAGTTCCACCGAGCACTCATACGACCATATAATTTTGTCCCATGCACCGTCAGTATAATCTTTATACTTCAAAGACCAATTATATTGTAGCTTAGCTACTTCCTCTATTAATTCCAGACGCTTTGAGCACGGCAATTGCCATATCCTGACTCCTTCAGTATGCGGTATAGTGTGGGGCGGGAACCTTCGAAGCGAGCTTAATTTGAATCTCTTGGTAAGTAAGTAACAAATGAGTTTTTCTTGAACTTTTCGAATCGCTTTATCTCTTTCTGGTTAGAATTTCGGACGTCCCAAGGCGTGCTTGGGCTTAAAAGCTCTGTCATAAAGATGCTCAATTCAACGTGGTATAAATGGTTCGGAGGAGTCGATTCAATAGTCTTGCAATTTCAGTGGGTTTTTTGCCGCCTTCATAAAGTCCCTGTAAATGAGCTCGATCGGATTCAGCTTACACACACACGTGTTATAGTAGCAACTTTGAACTCTATTCATAATTTTCATAAATAACATCTCAAGTAGATTACGCTTCCACCAGTGTACATGCATCAAGAGAACACATGAATAAATCGCGATAGGATAACTCAATTATGTTTAATACTGGAGTGGAGTATTTCATTAAATTTCTTCACTAAGTCTGCAGGGGAACCGGCTGAATCAGTGCAACAGCAAGATCCAGGTGCGTATATGCCGTAAATCCGATTCAGGCGGTGAGGACTCGGCAGAAATCATCCGCGACGCGCGACTCGGACATAGCCGCAGAATATGCCGGAAGGAGTAATGAATACCCCCGTGTCCGTCGGATCAGATAACGCAGGATAGCGAGGTGGCGTGCCATCGGCCAATCATAGGCTGGGGCAGAGTCTTTTTCCGCCGCTAGTTCTTTATCTGATCGAGTATTAAAGGAGAGGCGCGTCCGGGGGGAGTCACAAGGGAAACTCCCTTTTCTTTCATTAATCCAAAACTGTATTTCAACATGGCTAGTTCTTTGAGAAACATTATTGTTGTTGGAGGGTCTTACGTGGGAAAAGTTTGTCCGCGACGACCAAATCACCGTTCATACCTGCCTGAATACTAACCGACATTACAGACCACAGCCCAGGAGCTCGCACAGCTGGTGCCAAATACACATAGGGTAGAGTCTGACTGAAACCTGTGGACCGTTTTTCACATTCTGACACGCGGTTGCATAGGTCCTCCTGATTGAGCCACACAGTCACTTCCACCACCTCTTCACCTTCGTAAGCCTGCATGCTATCTCCACGCTTTATTGATCTCAATTTACTAAGGCATCTATCCTCCAGCCTCGCTTTGCCATTGTCCCCGGCCAGGAACACAAAGCCTTTATTCCATACAGCGGGGTTTTCCCATTCACATCGACACCCGTCCGCCATAGTGTTATCCAAGCTCGCGCGCTTTCCGTACAGCCCCACCATGTCAAGCTGGACCGTGAATGGCAAGGTACCAGCCAGATCCCATTTGACTACCTCGTCGTTGCGACGGGTACTCGCCTCGTACAGCCGGCCGGTATGAGACATGACGACAAACTCTCGTCCGTAGCATACCTCCAAAATCACCAGAACGACGTTAAAAAGGCCAAGTCCATCCTCATCGCGGGCGGTGGGGCAGTCGGCGTTCAGATGGCGACAGACTTGAAGGAATTCTACCCCGACAAGGAGATCACGGTTGTACAGTCTCGTCCCCAGTTAATGTCTGGGTTCCATGAGGGTCTGCATGACCTTGTTAAGGAGCGTTTCGATGAGCTTGGTATTAAGTAAGTCCAGCATAGCCCTAGGTTATATACATGCAATGTTCTAATTGCCATCTTTTGCCAGATTTGTCACGGGGGCTCGGGTTAAGATCCCCACCGAAGGGTTTACCACTCAGGGAGGGCCATTCAATGTCGAGCTCACGAATGGCACACAATTGTCGACCGAATTTGTGATTTTGGCCACAGGCCAGACGCCGAATAACAGCCTCATCGGTGACTTGACCTCTTCAACGAGCGAATCCCTGATAAATCCCGACAATGGCTTTATCCGCATCCGTCCCACGATGCAGTTCAAGGATGAACAGTATCCCAACCTCTTCGCCGTTGGTGACATCGCAGATACGGGATTGCGGAAGGCAGCAAGACCTGGTTCTGCACAGGCAGCTGTAATTGCTAAGAACATCCAGGCTATGATTGAAGGGAAGAAGCCTGAAGAGGTCTTCCCCAGGATGCCGGCAGCGATTCACCTTACGCTCGGAATGGTAAGTCTATTATGCAATTCAACTCCCACGTTCGATGGCGCCAATACTGATTGTTCTAGAAATATAATGTTATCTTCCGTAATCCTGATGAGGCAGAAGGGCAGACTGAGCCGACGATTTTCAAGAAGTTTGAGTGAGTGCATTGCTTCCCACGCGATAAGACCAAAGCTAACAGTGAGTGAAGTGGACAAGAGGATATGAACGTTGAAGCATTCTGGCAGAGACTAGGAGTTCCGATCGACAGCTCCAACCAATATCACCTATAAAGCCATAATGCAGTACAAGCTCTCGGTCGCTGTGGGAAGTGTGACATGGACTTCGTGAGATATATGTTTGAATAGATAGTAGCTTTTGTATACCCAGTAAACTTCATACTGTTCTCATTTAATTAATTCCTTAATATCCCACAGTCCCAAGCACTGAGTAGC